>JAATLQ010009860.1:51864-84280 GCA_013421005.1 Heliconius erato x Heliconius himera
CAGCGTGTCGCTGAACGCTGAGAGCAATTCGAGGGTACTGTAATGTGTCCTAGACGATGGCAATTCTCTTGGCAAAGAATCCTCCTTAGGAACTACAGGCGGAAGTGCTTTTCAGAGTACATCTATTTCGTGCAAATGAGCGGTCGTGAAGCGTGTAACCATCGTATGAGAATATCAGGAGAGCGGATGAATGCCCTGATTCGGTGATGGAGATAGGACCTGGGGTCTATTTGGTAGGAGGTAGTCCGCCTCCATCTTGCAGCACCTAGATAGTAGGCCTAGATAGTAGGTGGGTTAAAAGGGATTTTAGTGTTGATGTTCGGACTGCAGGTACTGACGGGGCAGGGTTTCTTTGGCAAAAAATCTAATTGAACATCGAGAGATGCCGCCGGTGTACCATGAGTGTGATGTCTCCGCTGATTTGGTGGATCTTACTCTGACCGAATGCCCCGCTTGATCCTTACAATGCCAGGCCTTTATGGCTGTAGTGGTTAAAAACCTCGCACTGTCCAGTATAGTGAGCGCCATGCTAAACACTAAGAGAAACTGGTCTGCAATGATCTCTTTCTGTGAAGCAGTTATTGCACTGAATAAGACAGCGAAGTGGGTGTGAGAGTCCAGCTTTAACGCAGTCTCGCTTGATCGACGTAGGCCAGGGGGGTAGGAGAAGCTGGTATGCGTCTTCAACCTTAGAGGGGCTACTGCGGGAGAGTCATGGTGATCCTCCTGTAAGTCATCGAGGCTATATGTATCCTAGGAGAAACTCCGGAGAATCCTGAATGCGACGGTGGCAATCCTTCTACAGAGGCATCGTAGTCTCATTTTGGTGGATGGGGTGTCCGGTGGTTTGTTTTTAAATTGAGTCACTATTTACGATAAAAAAAAATAGATATTTTATATACTACGGTGATTTAGTAAATAAATTATTTTTCATATAATTTTATTGATTTTGATAACTAATTAAGAGAATACAAATGTTCAATGAATTCGCAGTAACGACCAATCTTCGCTATGACAAAAAAAATAAGAGACGGTAATAATATTGTTATATATATGAGTATTTTATTAAGTATGGTATCTCAATATATCACAGATTAAACATCATTCAAAACACACTAGCACTAGTGTCTAGTACTTGAAGTACCGCAGAGCTGTAACAGAAATAATTAAAGCGGTCAAGTATGGTCGCAAGTCGCGGCTTGTTAGTGAACCTTGCTCTCTGTTTTGTCATATACACATTCTATTTTTGTTCTTCTTTATTATTTTTAAGAATAAGATGAGAAACAAAAACGAGTTGGTAGTTAAAATTGAGCTTTATTGTATTATTTACAGTTAAACATTTTTTTAATATTTTGAGGCTGTTCGATTCCTTTTCGGGAAACGAAATATTTAACATTTTTGCATTTCCTCTCTTAGGTAACGAGATAGAAGGTTGGCGACGTTGAGTTCGGAAAATTAGGGAACGAAGTAATTTAACACTAGGTTCCCATATTTTCTTTGTCTACTTAGCTTTGTGCAGGATATAGCGTGAAGCTAATAAAAAAGCCATCGTAGCGTAAACGAAGCGAACGTAAACTATAATTTTAGGGTAAAGTATTTCAAGAGTTAAAAACGGAACCCTTCTAGGATCATATTGTTGTCCGCCTGTCAAGACCATTTAGTTGTAGATCGTGTGGAGATATCAAGCTGAAATAAATTTCAAATATTTAAACCGATGGGCTCTTAAAGCACTGAAAAAATCAAGTTACTAAGTCAACTCAATCGAAAGATACGATCATTTATGCATCAATTTTGCTAATTTTGTATGAAATTCGCCGCTTAATCAAAACCTATGAGATACTTCCCGGGAAGCTACAGTTATACAATCATAAAATTGGTGCGGATGCCTCGGTGGCAAGTCCGTCGTGCACTCTACCGGTTTTATTTACGTAATTTATATATTTTTATTATATTTGAAATGCCATTAAATATATTTATTCTTAAATATGTGTACCATTTTATAATGTTTCAAAAATATTATTCAGCATCAATTATTATTATTGCACCAACTATATTTAAATTTCGAATATATTTTTTGCATTCTCGTATTTTTAAACGATTTTCATATGTAAATAAATTTAAAATATTTTAGTTCTTATTTAAAAATAAATAGATGAAACGCATGCTCATTTTAATTTCAAAATCACCAACATATTTTTTATATTGGCCAATTTTAAGTCTGTCTGTCGAATCAAGAAAAAGTGAAATGATCCATCATTGAATGTTTTTAACATTCATTTTAGCTGTCAGGGTTCCTAAGGAGTTCACAGAGCAAAGACTTCAAATTATTTTTAAACTGATATTCGGTACGTGATATGCAAAATATGCATAAATACATAAGACATTTTTAGTATATGTATATAATAATTATAAATATTTTTTGATTAACAGCAATTTTATGTATATTTGTAGTAAAATATTAGTTTTACTAATACAATATTCTTTTCAACTACATATTGTATTGTAATATAGCAAGGTAGGAAGAGAGACCTAAGGACAAGTCAAAAAAGTTCGTTGTTCGATTTCGAGATACTGCGCGTGGGGTGGCGCAACTCAACACTACAGTTTGTCCTATGAGAGGAAAAATTAAAATTACCCTAAAGTAAAGTAGAATTACCTCTAAACTTCAAAACAGTATCCCTTAATAACAACAATTTGTTTGTACAATATAGTTAGATATGGCTACTTTTTTATTAGCGTTCTACCTCCCGCAATAAAGGCTCACGCGTCCAGTCTCGCGTTAGTAAATATTTACTCTACAGCCAACACTACGGTATGCAGATACTCGTTAGTCGGAGTGAAATATGATGGATTTTTAACAAAAACGCTGTGAATATTCCGGCTTATTTAACGTACTTTGACTAAATAGATATGGTTTAATATACTACACGAATATATTCAGCTATATCTGCTATTGTAACACTTTTAAATTTTTTTTTTGGGATTTTGTAACTGGACTGGTTCAAGTGATATAATATAAGAAAATGACATTCGATAAAATAAAAATCGATATTTTTTTTTAGCTTTACGCTGTATCCTGTACACTACAGGGTAGGCAGAGATAACCTTATGTTAAGATACTTCGTTTCCCGTTTTCCGCGGCGTTGACAGGCATAACTCGACGCCGCAATTCACCTCCACACCATAGCGAAGAAATGAAAATATTAAATATATAATTTCTTTGAGTGGTATTAAATGTATCGTTTACAGCCACACACCTGTACTTCTGCGCCATAATTGGCCTTTCGTTATTTATAAGAATTATTGAATTGACCCTACTATAAATAGACTTACTGTTTTGTACTTTGTTAATATAACAAAAACATCTTCGAATCAAACGAATCGTGGGTGCGTTTTATTTTCGAATCATTCGAATCGAAAATAAAACGCACCCACACACAAACGTATAAAACGCACATAATATGTGTATTATAAAAGGTGAATGGGAATTAGATTTCTGGACTAAGACTGACACTACTGACATTTTTATTTAACTTGAACTGATTCAAAAGTGCTTGTAATGGCCTAATTGAATAAAGATTTTTTTGATTTAGATTTTTAAGTTATTTAGTTAAAAATATATATGTAATGAAAAACTGTTATCATCCCTGTAAAATATCTCTGTGGCACAGATGTCGTGATTAAACATTCAAGTGTAATCGTGACCTCTGATTCAGGCCACATATTTAAGTTCACTACTCAACTGAAGCTAAGCTATATACACAATATAGCGCTATGTGAATGGTACATTTAATAATTATTTGTTTGTTGCATAATGTTGGAATCTTTGAAGAAATTTCATTATAATATAACTGATCTGTCATCAGAATATATATCATCAAAATATATTATTCTGATGATTTCAAGGTATGATCAAGTAAATATATAAAATATAAAAAATATGTTATTCTGTTCTTTTCAAATAACCATTTTGAAGAATACCTGAAGCTTGTTTATAATACAATTATTTTCTAGAGAGAAAAAACATCAGTATCATAGCCGTGACATCGCTTGACTATGTAATACGAACCTAAATCTGCATCATAGATCAAGACTGCTTCATTAAGCTCTAGGGAACACTGGATGATTCTCTGCTGTGAGTGTGAACGAATTGTTTATAAAAAAAATACTCAAGAATTTTACTTTTTTGGTACGATTTCCAAAGACAATTATATTGAAATAATCCGCTACATAAATGTAATAATCTAATCAGCTTCACGCTGTATCCCGCACACAGCAGGGTAGGCAGAGGGAACCTAGTGTTAAGACACTCCGTTCCCCACTTTCCGCCAAGTTCTGGAGGCATTGTGTGTTGCGTGGCGGAACTCAACGCAGCGCTTTGCCTCGACACTAGAGCGAAGAAATGAAAATACAAATGTAAATAAATATTTTATTTCCTCGAGTGGGGATCGAACCCACAATCAGTCGATTTTACAGTTACACTTTGTGCCCCTGCGCCACAATTGGCCTCTACATAATGATTAGTATTGAAATTTCCGCTGAAAGTCGAGATTTCATTTTGATGGCGGAACTCAACTCGCGTATTTATAGTTATACGTTACTGGATATTTATATTTTAATTTCATATAAGCAAAAAATGTAAATGAGAAGAGGTAATATATCAAAATGCACGCGATGAAAGCGAACAATAGATCTAATATCTCCATGAAAGGGCATAGAAAATAGTTCCTCATTTTTCTACAATACATAATGGTTTTAATGCTCTATTCTGTGTTTAATTCTAAGTCATGCAATAATGTTTCGCTACAACGTTTTAAAAAATCATTATCACTTTGGTTGACCTAGAAAATATTTATAGTTGTAGACTCAGCGTCAGTATTTTTTTTACTATTTTTAAAATCGTGCTGATATATGGCGTTGGATCCACCACTCAGTTGAAACCAACGCCGTACGATCGCCTGGTTCTTATTATTTTGATACTTTATGTGGATTTAAATTTGTTGGACAGGCAAGTTTCTTATTATCAAAGAAAATTTCCGAGAATCAGATTCTGAATGGTACCGATTCAGATGGTGCCTAAATATATCTGACTAAATAGGTATATATACATACGTATGTACCAATATTTTACCACGTGACAATTACACACATATTACCTCGTTATATGTGAGACTATAGATAAAAAACATAACAAATATGTAGTATACTAAAAATAATAACTATTCCAGAGTGAGCTCCTCTAAAAAGTAAATGGACTCGAGCACTTATATTTTAATGATATAAAAATGAAAGCAAAGGCAATTATGAGTGAGGGTTCAACTCAAGTGTACCTAAATGATATAACTGTCGGGAAAATGGCGTGCGTAATTATATTTGCTCCTGTTGCCAGTTTAATATTAAAAAATAGATAAAGTATGAAGATTATTTGACATATTTTTAAGGAGCCATGTTCAAGAAAATTGCTAATCAGTATAGATTATTGATGTAAAATTGTTAAATATGTATTAAGAAAATAAATAAATTATATACATCTTACAAAATATTTTAAATACTATATACTTCTAGTGTCCAACTCGGTAATAAAAGGGGAACGGAATGTCTCAACACTATGTTTTCTTTGTCTATCTTGCTTTATGCGGAATAAAATTTTAATCTCTAAACCAAAAAAATAAATAAACAAGTGAAACTTTAACATGTTTCATGTCACAAAACCGCATTCAACTTTGTGGACGTGTTAAACAAATTACCGAGTGGTCAAACAAACTGTGGTGAAGGTAACTAACTAACTGGAAACGAAAAGTTATTTATAGTTAATATTAAGGATCTATTTATCAATAATAATTAGTAAAAAAATATATACTTACGGCACTACATATGGAGGTTAAGGCTTCATATCAAAAATAAGAAAAAAAAATCAGCTTCACGCTTATCCCGCACAAAGCAGGGTAGGCAGAAGGAACTCATTGTTAAGACACTCCGTTCCCCACTTTCCGCCGAGTTCTGGAGGCATTGCGTGTTAAGTGGCGGAACTCAACGCCGCGCTTTGCCTCGACACCAGAGCGAAGAAATGAAAATATAAATGTAAATAAATATTTCACTTCCTCGAACCCACAACCAGTCGATTTTACAATCACACTCTGTGCTCCTGCGTCACGACTGGCCTCATCAATCAAAAATAAAATTGGCATTTCTTTAAAAATGCAATTTTTAAAGAAATGCCAAACTTCCTGACTTTAGCTTTGAAGTGATCATTTAATATTGGAGCGGATATCAAACCAATATCTGTTACGTTTTCATTCAGAGCTTCAGTAAATATTACAATAAAAAAGGAAATATTTTAATATAACAATATGGTGCATGGTTTATGTATTTTTTCTTTTTGGAGATAAGATTTAATTTATCTAGTATTTTTTATCATTATCTATATAAAATGCTTAAACAGCAAATTAAAAATATATTACTTTCAAAAAGTTATGTTTTTGTGATTGATTGTAATGTACAAACAAGTTTTTGTGTTTTGAGGGCGCAAATCTAGGTAACGTTACTTACCGTAACTAATTTACAAACTTCTCATGCCTAAAAATTAACCCTAATATGACATATAATATGTTATGAAATTTACAAATTTTAGATTGTAAATTGCCACTAAAATGAAGGTTAGCGTTGATTTTCACAAAAAAACAAAGTTGTTTTATAGAAATTTATTAACTTCAAACAAATTCAAATACATACATATATTTTTTTTTTTTTTAGCATTACGATGTATCCCGAACTTTCCCGAATCTTCTACATAGAAACCTAGTGTTAAGACACTCTATTCCCTGTTAAGAAACTTAATTCCGTTTCCTACACATCGACCAATTGTTGAAACATTGCTTATTGAATGGTGGTACTCATACTTAACGTTAAGTTCCTTCTGTTTACATTACAATATGCAGGATACTGCACGGAGCTAAAAAACGTCTCTAAAATCAGCTTACTATCTCTAAACACTTGATGAGCGCGTATGTTTTATGCACAGCAACATTTGCGTCGAAGCGTCGATGCGGAACTCTCAACGACAGAATTTTTAATGTTTTGCATTTCTAGAGAATACTTCTGGCTTTTTGTTTAGTGACTAAATATTCACTAGCTAAAAGATGGCAACCTTGACTTGAATAACTTATAAATAAATTCTCTAAATATTTCTTTTTTATTTGTATTGGGATTTTTGTATTTTCAAATGAAACATTGATGCGTAGAGCTTTTTCTATTATTTATAATTTTAAGTATTGCAAATTTCAAAAAGTTATAAATTGGTTTTAGGCTAGAAAATAAGTTAGTGCGAGGATTTAATCAATTTATTGATCGCTGAATCAAAATGTTTATGGTGAATAAAAGTAATAAAAGGGAAAATGCTTTAGAATAACGATGCAACTATACACAAACAAGTGAGCAGTTCTGTTTCATCTTAACAAGGAGGTAATATTTTTAAAATCTTGTTATAGTACGTGTTTCTTTGTCCAACATTCAATAAATAAATCAGCTTCACCCTGTATACATAGCAAGGTAGGCAGAGGTAACCTCGTGTTAAGACACTCCGTTCGCCACTTTCCGCCGAATCCTGGAGGCACTGCGTGCTGAGTGGAACTCAACGCGGCGTTTTGCCTCGACAACAGAGCGAAGAAATGAAAATATATATGTAAATAAATATTTCACTTCCTCGAGTGGGGATTGAACCCACAACCAGTCGATTTTACAGTCACACTTTGTCTCTCTGCGCCACGATCGGCCTCAATAGCCAACATTCAATAGTATTGACCTATAGATATATCATAACTTTAGCATATCATAAGCATAAGCATAACTTTATAATCTTACATATATTTTTTACATATTCCAATATAATTTCCTAATACACTGTATCTGGCTGTAAATGAATTAGAACTTTTAATAAAACACAAAAAAAGGTAACAGTACCTGCACAAATCACAGTAAAAGGTGCAATTTTCTCGAAATTGGTAGTCGGGAGGCGCACCGGGACTCCTCTACGATTTAGTGTCGAATAGAATTGAAGATTTATAACCTCTTGAACTCTGGGAAGCGGATTCTGTATTACAGTGATTCTTATCGTTAAATGTCTTACGTGTGCAAGTTGTACATATCGTTACAAATATATTTTCTTTAAATCCACCCCTAAAAAGTAGAGTATTATTTGGTGTTTGTACCTGTAATTTTTGATTTATTTAATTTAGAACCGTCTCATACTTTGTTGTATTAAAAAATGTCTAGTTTTAAGTTATTTTGTTCACATTTTTCACTACTACGTAACCCAACCGGGCGCTTTGTCTAAGTATATAATAAAAAAAAATATAATATATTTTTTTAAATATATATCTCTTAACAGTGATAAATGGTTGGTTTTTTTTTCAAAATGTCTAAAACAGGTTAATCTGTCTGAATCTGTGTGAATGCATTTCTTTGACTTTGCATCCATTTTGCTTTGCGATGTTTAATGTTTAAGTGCTTAAATGGACTGGAAAGAAATTAAGCGCAAGTCTTAGTAATGATACGTTCATACTAGACATTAGAATATTCCTTTAAATTTTACGAGCGCTTTATTTAAGATACATAATAATTTAACATTTTTATGAAATATATTTTTATAGACCAGAATTTTTGTTTCAACTTATAATAATTATCTAAATTTCAATAATAACAAGTCAAATTCAGAACTTCGTTACTTCGGTTTTAATACTTTAAACAACAAAATAACTTAATTATAATTTCATGAAACTGAAGTGTCGGTGAGTAATCACGGTCATATTTGCTCACCAGTTAATAATATAATGACATTATGCAGTGTTTATCAAATGAGGTAGACTATGAGTATCTTCGCGATTGATGTGAGTTCAATATTACTTTAAAGAATGTTTATTTTGAAAATGTTTCCATCTTACATATGAACGTTGCATCGTAGCGCTGTAATAATACTGGATGCACGCGAGATGGTCATATAAATCTCTCTCTTCAACTTTCCATCTGAATTCGAGTTGCGTGTCTAGTGGCGTAACTCAACGCCGCGTTTTGTCTTACCAGACTGAAATAAAAATAATTCATCCCCTTAGGGGAAGAATCTAACCCAAAAAAATCGCTCTTAGAGTTACAGACTTAGTTAAGCAAAATATACAAAATGTCTATGACAGCTAGATTTATTTTGAATTATTATAAATTGGTTAAGCTAGAGTGCAGAATATCAATATGTTCCTATCACCTAGTAAGGAGTATTCCGATAGATAGCGTTATTTTATATATACATATATAACGTTAGTTTTATTCGTCTTATTTATATTTCACAAAATGAAATGTGTATTTTTGTTATATATAAAATGGTGGGCAGATAATGAATGTTATTCATAACTTTTATAAATAGCCATTTGACGCGGGATACCTTCATAATATATCACATGAAGAATATTTGATTTAAAATTTGATTTATTTGACTGAGTGCAAGTTGAACTGACGTTCATGGGTTCTGTCTTAGTTCGAGTAAAATTTATATACTATAATATTTTTTATTGACTTTATAAATCGTACAAATCGAAATAGCTAATCAGCTTCACGCTGTATCCCGCACAAAGCAGGGTAGGCAGAGGCAACCTAGTGTTAAGACACTCCGTTCCCCACTTTCTGCCGAATTCTGGAGGCGTTGCGTGTTGAGTGCCAGAACTCAACGCCGCGCTTAGCCTCGACACCAGAGCGAAGAAATGGAAATATAAATTTAAGTAAATATTTCATCTCCTCGAGTGGGGATCGAACCCACAACCAGTCGATTTTGCAGTCACACCTCGTGCCGCTGCGCCATGACTGGCCTCGAAGCTAATGACAAGCAAAAAAAAAAAAATATCATCTTATTTTTATTATATCGCTTCCGCCAACATCTATGTAAATGTCTAAATGAATAACATATTTTAGCATAAATTGATTACAATCATTAGTCGTGTAATTCTGCAAAGTAAAAAGTGTTCGTAGCAAATGTACAGATCCATATTAAAAACTAACTGTATGTAAGTAAATGGAACCTAGTGTTAAGACACCGTTCTCCATTTTTCAACGAATTCTGGGCATATTGGGTGAAACACAATGCCGCTTGCGCCTCCGCGTCACGACTGGCCTAGCCATTGAAACTAATTAACTCTTTTAAAGGTGATATAAAAGTTAAAGTTTAAATATCACAAAAATTAAAGAGCGATAAAAATAAACGGCAAGAACATTTAACATTAAACTCAATGCAGTTGAATGGTAATAGAATCGCATAAGCTCGTCCAATTCCGCGCCAGGCGCCACACTCCAATACTGACAGCTTTACAATTTACAATTCAATTGATTTATATTGTTTCCTTATATAAGCTATACCACATAGGTAAGGTAGACGTTTCTTTAAATATTAAATTTATTTTAAGTTTATTAAAACTTTTTAAAGTTAAATTAAATAAACACGTCACTGACTATACAGTAACAGGCTTATTATAAAATATAAAAGTAATCTTCTGTCAAATTACTTAGTATCTATCAATTTAACCTCGGGACAAAATTTAGTTCAATACATAAAAAAAAATTAAAATGTATATCAAACACGAAATCCTAATGTCAGTTCAAAATATAATGCTTTATGAAACTGAAACGTAATTGAATTGCATCGTTACATTTGCTTACCGTAGACGGCCGTCGCGGTGCCAGGCACTGGTTCCGCATAACCGGTTTATGTTTAATTTTTATTGGTTGTATTAACGATTTTAGTTTAAATGGGTAAATTATTAGGTTTTTATGTTTATAAAGGTGATAAAAATGTTTGTAAATATTTTTATTTATATTTTTAAGGAAAAATGATAGAGCGTAAAGTTGAAAAAAAAAGAATATTGTAGTTCCAATTGACCTAGAATTATGTAATATGAAAATGAAACCAGAGCGAAGAAATGGAAATATAAATTTAAGTAATGTTTCATCCCCTCTAGTGGGAATCGAACCCACAACCAGTCGGTTTTACAGTCACACTTTGTTCCCCTGCGCCACGACTGGCATCCTCTAGTAATATATAAATGTAGAGAATTTTCCTAAAGGACCAATTAAAAAGAAAAACTACTAAATAAAAAAAAATAGTAGCAAGGGACCTATACCTACACCAAAACACTCACACACATATTGTAATATTCTCATGATGTGATTTGAACTCAAAATCATTTATCCGGTTAAACATATGCCTTAATATACTTAACAGATAAATTTTATTTACTTTTTTGTGATAAAAAAAACTACAAAATTTATATGAAGTGGAATTAAAGCTTTCACAAGCGATATAAGTGAAGCTGTAGGTATACAAAAAACATAATATTTTTTTCAGCTTCATGAAAAGGAAACCTGAAATTCTTTTCCTGTTCTTGTCCCACCTTCCTACAGTCATTTTGATTAAAAAGGTAATCTCTCATATCTCTACATTCCGTCAATAATGTTACTTAATTGAACTTAATTAGTTAGTGTTAAGACACTCAGTTCCCCACTTTCTGCCGAATTCCACAGGTATCGCGTGTTGAGTAGAACTCAACGCCGCGCTTTGACCAGAACAAAGCAATGTCAATATTAAAAAAAAAATTGTCGAGTGGCAATCGAATCCACAACATATCGCGTTGACAGTCACACGCATGTGGGCTCATGCATGTGGGCACATGCGTACCCTGTGCCACGACTGGCCTCCATATGTAGACCTAGTATAATGATCATAAAATAGCTTTAATTACCAACATTAGTACTGGGTTTCCAGGGCACAGGATTGTTTAAAATAACTCATCGCACAGGAAGCCCGGTTCTCCGCAATGCTGTAAAATATTGATAACTTGCGCAAACTGCCTTCCCGTTAGAAAATAATGTCTCTATGAAGTGGTGTTTATTTTCCTCGTACGGAGTTCTTCGTTTATTTATCTATCTATCTGTTTTATCTATATATTTCTGGTTACAGTGTGATATCTAAGAAGACATTTTGTTTATTTTACGGAAAGTATTGCACGCTGTATTCATCTAGCGATGGACACTCCGTTCCACTCGCAGTCGTAAGTCCTATGACCAGTCTTATGACCGGGGCGAGAAAAGTAAAATAACTCATTTTCCCGAGTGGGAAGCTAACCCCTAACCGTCGCGTCCATGTACATACGTTGTGCCGTTGCGCAACGACGGTCCCCATAAATTACTTTTAATGTATGCAAACTCTTATAAATGTTTTGATTTTATTACAATTTTACAACTGATCTATAATGTAAGGTTTTACATATTAAAACTATGGAATAAGAAAACAACATTTACCATATTTAACTGACTACGGCGAAGCAAATACGAGAATTATGATTTTGACATGTATGTATGGGGTATGAATGTTCATCTGTAAATATTGTCCTCAAACTTGGATTGCGTCTCCTGTAGTATTTCAAAAGTGTAATTACGTCATTGTCTTACCAAATGAGTAATGTAATAGAACTCTTAAAATATAGGCAATGCAAAGTACAAGTATAACAAATGACCTAATAAAATTGCTTCTTTTATAAATTATAATAGTACAAGATTTTGATCTTCCTTAATTTATAATTAAATTAATAAACTGTGTTAACAATTAAATAAATAACGTATGAAAAACGTATGGGAGTCCCAAAAAAATGTAAAATTAAATGTAAAACAAACAAAACATGAATTTCACAGATATAATTATGAATTATATCATTGAGTAAAATATATAAATTAGGTTCCACCGAGACTTGAACTCGGATCGCTGGATTCAGAGTCCAGAGTGCTAACCATTACACCATGGAACCGGTGCCTCTGATAGGTTAAAATTACTAAATATTCTCAAACTAAACCTGAATATTATCGTATTGGGCAATCTTGTAGAAGTAGGAGTCCATTGCGATGGTTCTGGGCTCGACTCTTACATTGAAGTATGATTAGGAGTATATTTAAAATGATTTTAAACTGATTTCAAAAAATTAGGAGAAATAAAGAAATTATATTATTAGATTTAATAAAATAAGCGTAAAAAAACTGCTAGTATTCAGATAAAATGATAAACAGTACTAAATTTTATTTTATTCGTGAGATAGATAAAACAGACAGATAAAAATAAGACAAAAATAAAATCCTAAGAATAAGAGATAGACAAAAATAAAATCCTAAGAAAATAAGAAACTGCAACCTGCAACCTAGTTACATATAAAATAATATATCTAAGTCAGTCACAAGAATAAACATTCATTTTCTATAGTCGCATATTCAAAAATCCTGTTCATTTTTCAACTTACTTATAACTTTATTTGAAATAGCTGTGGAAAATGACTCGATATCAGAAGTACATTGTACATCGAAAACGTAAGTGAAACACAGATGAGTTTCACATTTTACTAAAGTGCAATATTAGGTTCCACTATGTTACGTAACCGCAGACACGAAAAAAACAGATAGATTTCAAAGTACATGTTTGTCGTGTATAAAAAGAGTGATAAACCGGCAGAGGAAAATATGTGGTAAAACACTCCGTTTTCCGCTTTACACCCAAGTTTCCAGACACTATGAGTGGTGGAACTTAACGTCAAGCGTTGTTGACTAGAGTGATAGATTGCATAAAGACTCTTATTATTAAGCTTTGTGAAAATAATCAATTATAATTATATTTCAAGTAAAATATTAAGAACTTTTAAATATTCATTATCAATTGATTCTTATCGCGTGTTCTACAAATGAGATTTCTGATGAGCATAATGATTGGACCATAATAGTTCAACAGTAATAAACCAAGGACTATTGATACTGAGACCATTATAAATATTGATATCATTAAAATGAAATAAATATTAATTTATAATGTATCAACTAGCTTTACGCTGCATCCCGCATACAGCAGGGTAGGCAGATGAAACCTAGTGCTAAGACACTCCATTCCCCGCACTGTATTTATAACACAATATTTTTACAATATAAGTAATATTTGACTATACAAGAAAACTGTTATTTTGATTCTATTAGGTATTGTAGGAAAACTTATCGTCGACGTTCAGCCTTAACATAAATAAAATTGAATATTGCGGTAAAATTTAAGTGTAAAAGTTCTCATATTGCGACATAAATCAAAAAGTTTGTCCTTTCGCTTAAAATCTTCTGCCTAAGGTATATAGGTAATTTATATTTATATTTTTCTTGTACTAAAACTTTTTAATATGAAGATTGTTTTGTTATATAATTTTAAAAAATCAAAATTACATCAGCTTCACGCTATATCCCGCACATAGCAGAGTAGCCAGAGGCAACCTAGTGCAAAGATACTCCGTTCCTTACTTTTCGCCGAAGTTTTTGAGCCATTGCGTGTTCAGTGACGGAGTTCAACGCCAGAACAAAGATATGAAAATTTTAATAAATAATAATTAATTTCCTCAAGTCCTCATTTCCTCCACTAAATCGAACTCACAACCTGTCGCGTTTACAGTCACTCCTGCGATGCGAATGGTACCTATCAATTAAAATGTGATACAATAAAATATCTATAAAAAAAGATTTTATTAAATTAATCCTGTTAATGTTAGCTTATTATAAATTATTCTTAGTATTTATAATTTTCTAGTATTTTTTTTAAAGTTACCTAGACATAAAAACATGTACCTATGTGTAAAAAAGTAATATTTTATATATTATTGTTTTCCTTAAGTTACTCATAAAGAAAACTGGCGAAAGAAAGGTTGGTGTCAGGGGACAGTTTATAAGCCCTTCATATAAAGATAAAACGAAGTAAGTATTTCAAGAAATGTATTTTATTTGTCTTTTATACAATTACAAGTAAAAACAATATATAATTTTGTAATACAACACAAAGTAAAAAGAGAATATACTAATATTTGCTACTACAACTGTTTTAATATTTTTTTCAATTGCGTGTCTTGGTAGAGTAAAGATTTTTTTTTTATTTTAGCTTCACCCTGCTTCATATGCGGGATGCTGGAAACAGTATCCAGCATATATCAGAGTTGCCAGAGCGACCCCAGTGCCAAGACACTCCATTCTCCACTTTAGGAGCTATTAAGTGTTTAACTTAAGTGACGAAACTCAACGCCACGCTGTCATGTTGCCAGAACGAGTTAATGAAATAATCAATTCCTCTGAGTCGCGGACGCTGTATTGCTACGCCGCAGCCTTATTGAGTTTCATTGAATTATACTTTTCATATGGATTTAGAAATAAAAATCTATATAGCTAATAAATAGTTCACTTTGTTAAATCAAACTCATACATTTACCTACATTTTTACCAAGTCTATAAAGAGAAAAATTTAAATAGTGATATAAAACTAGCATGAAACGTGATACAGGAATACAGATCGTTTGTAAACTGTTGGTTCGACGTGACGCGAATAGTGGATGTATTGCCAATCGGACTACAAATGTATGGAATGCTTAATTCAAAACTGTCTTTCAAATAAATTGAAAGATGCGGTTAACCTGACGTTTTCATTTAGACAGCTCTAACTAGGGGTAATTTTAAATTTTCTTTTTAAATTCTATTTTGCTGTTCCTTCTATTTTGCTGATGAGTTATTAGTTAAAGATGTGTTTGGATGCAAAAAAAAATATGTAATAACAAAGTTCCAAGAATACTTGGTGCGGTATCCAAAAAGCGCAGGTTCAAATACTTACATTAACACACATATTTTTTAAATTTACCTTTTCGTTGTAGTCCTTCCACCTGATTTTTAAGATATTCTGTATTGAGTGACGGAAAATAGTGGGAACCAAACTCACAACCGTCACCGGCATTGGCCTTCAAAATTAGTCTTGCAATAAAACGAAAAAGAGAAAAGATATAAAAAAAATAACAAGAATTAAAATGAAGCTTCGTTCTGATCCAAAACGTAATCGTCTCTTGTGTTTTATTCACTGCAACCTTTATAACGGCCTCAATGCGGTATTCTTTGCGCTTGTATTTTTTAATGCGTTTGCCTTAGGTATTTTTATACAGACTTGCGCATATAGCTAGCACATTCATAATTATTTTATATTAATGAGCATAGAATCGATTTTTATTATTTTATGACTTAAGTTCTAGGCCATCATGGTGCAGTACATGATTTGACTGTAAATGCTATGGTTGTAGATTCGGTTCTCACTTAGGGGAATGAAATATTTTGTATTAGTAACGTGACAAAGTATAGCATTTAGTTTCGTTACTCAAAACACAATGTGTCAAAAATTAAGTGGGAAACATAGTGTATTAACCTAGGTTCCATCTACTTAGCCTAATATATGTAGGATACAACAAAGTGATAAAAAACAATATAAGCCCAACAGCCATTACTCTTATCAATAAGCTTATATGACAAATTTATTTCTAGGGACCTGAAAACAAAGGTCAATTACCAATAATGATAATATTATACAAAAATAAATAAATAAAATGTCTTAAGCCATTATAATCAACGAATCTTATGAACTTACGTACGAATCTGTAGTAATCATCCAAACTAAGACCAGTAACACCCTACATGACAGCCCATCACACGCTGTCGTTTTAACAAGACATACAAAAGGCATGCATCTACTACACTGACGCCGAGGAAGACGCTATCGGCAGGTTCATTCGCCGGGCAAATGAAGGTTCCGTGACTGATATAGTGGAATATAACATGAAAATGGCTATTTCCTACAGAGATGATAACGCAATAAATATATTACGTAACCTACTACTAACTGCAAAAAACATGAACAACGACCACAAAACTCAATCACAAATATTGTTAAAAAAGGAACGCTGATCATTTGAAATAAAAATATTCATTTGAAATAAAAATATCATTTTCATGTAGATTCATGGTGGCCACAACTCTTTGGCTGTACTGTAGTGTGGAATTATAATATTAGTGGTCGCGGGTAGGATCACTTTACATAATTGGAAATTTTGATTTTCCTCGATTTGCGTAATAGATGCAGATTATATAACACAGCCAAGATCTGATGTTTATTATTTAACTCTTTCAATTTTTAACAGAATTTAAAAAAGGATGTTCTATAATTAAAAAGTATATAAATACTTATTTATCCATACCTATCGATTTCTCACATTTTCCAAAAACTTATAGAATGTTGTGAAAATTGGAAAAATACAATAGAAGTAAAAGATTTTCCTCGTGAATCATATGTAAATACATTGGATAAGGAGCAAAGGTGAATCTTGTGTCCATAATTTATAAAAAAAAAATTATAGCAAATATACGAAAAAACTGTTGTAAATTAATTATCAAGCAGCATTGAGCAATAGCAATCAAGAGCTTAAAGTTTTAACTTTTTAAAGATTTTTATATACTTTGGTAAAAAAGCTTTATTTTTGCCATTATTTCGAAATGTTTCAAATATTAAATTTTTGATGTTCAATTAAGTTTTGACAATCGATCGAGTTACCAAATATGTGAGCTTGCATTTCATAAAAATATTATATAAATTTATAATAATAATTTACTTTAAAAAAAAAGATGAAAGCTACGGAGAAAGAAGATTTCCCTATATAAGATTCAATTTTACTCCGGAGCTCTTGATACGAGTACGCCGGTCGGAAACAGGAAGTCGCTTCTTGTAAATTATGGAATTTATATAATAAACGTTAAAAATAAATTACTAATCGCTGTAGTGGTGTGTGTGTGGGTTCGATTCTCAGTCGGATATATATATATATATATTATCAGCCTATATATATATATATATATATATATATATATATATATATATATATATATATATATATATATTATATATATATATATATATATATATATATATATATATATATATATATATATATATATATATATATATATATATATATATATATATATATATATATATATATATATATATATATATATATATATATATATATATATATATATATAGGCTGATAATATATGGGTTACTACTGCAGTAAAGCAGTCTTAAATTTGTTTGTTGTAGAAATTAGTATTTGCAATCGTGACGCAGCGGCACGTCTTTCTGGTGACGGTTGTTTGTCCAACACGGTTGTCTACACGGAAAACGAATAATTTCTATTTTTCAGCTCTGGTAACAAAGACAAGGCGCGGCGTTTAGTTGCGTCACTCAACACACAATTTCTCAAAAGGCGGGTGAAACGTAGGATTTGAAGTGATGTCACTCTTAGTACCCTTGGCCTACTCAACTACTTGGCTATATCCATGTAGTAGATCTTGGTCTACCAAGACAAGTTTCAAAGGTTCATAAGCTGAAGCTTTAAAAAGAAAGTAAAAAAAAGCAGAAATAAACAATTATAGACAATTGTCAAAATATCAATAATATGTAGCAAAAGTTCATTTTCATATTATTTATATGTTATATTATTAATTACATTTTTATAAAATTAAGCTGCTTTGAAATAGGTAATTTCATACTTTACCCTTTACTGAAAAGAAAGTGCAACAATGGGAACATACTCAAAGTTGAATAAGGCACATTATTCATTCACACAGTCTCAGACCTTACCTTTTTACTACGAAGCTTAAAATATCTCTTTATCTGCTTCTTCAAGAATTTCTTCGCATAACTGTAATAAAATCCAAAACTATTAGAAATTTTATACTTAACTTTTTTTTCATATATATAGCCCAGCCCTACTTATGTTTTTTATTTTTTCGTTACTGTGGGAATTTAAGCCTCTACAATTTATTTATGTAGGAAACGTAATTATATTAATGAAAATAATTATTTTTATAAAAAAACATTTCATTAACTTCATATTTTTAGTCCGCTATAAAATGGCTGCGAAAAGCTGTATAAAGTATAACCTACATATTAAATGGTTCAAACTTATTTAATTTAGGTAAAATATTTAATTTCACGCAATTCTACATTTAACTGTCTTGTATAAAAAATAATATTCTTTTTAATGAAATAATGTTTCGTAAGCCTATATAACATAGCATATAAAACGTACTCTTCATTTGTACCATACAAATTAAGAGTAGGTTTACGTACCTTCACGCTATGTCCCCTATATAGGGTAGACAGAGGGAACCTAATATGGGGACTAATATGGGAACCTATACACCGTTGCCCACGCAACGCAAAATTTTCAAGAATGCATGTTGAGTGACGGTACTCAAATACGCGCTTTGTCTTGGCACCATTCATTCCCCCGTTTGGGGACCCACATCCGTCGCGTTTACAGTGTATATTCGAAAATATTATAATAACATAAGTGTTGAAAACAACGTTTTGTTTAGACGTAGTAGAGATCGTTGTAATAAATCATTCCGTGTCCAGGCTTCCATATCCCAAATATTTTGAAGAATCATATAAATACTCTCTGTCTGACGTGATAAAGCGACTAGATAAAGCGTGAAGCTAAGTTAAGTTAAATTAAGTTATATATATACATAAATTTAAATTTATAAAAAGACTCTTTTAAAGTAGATTTTACGCATTCGAACATATTTAAATATATAAACTTAGATATATATCTTAGCTATTTAAAAAAAAGTTAAATAATATGTAAAAAATGTAACTTAGGTTCCACCGAGACTTGAACTCGGATCGCTGGATTCAGAGTCCAGAGTGCTAACCATTACACCATGGAACCGGTGCTTTACTTGGTCAAAAAAGGAATTCTTTGCAGACATTAATATTAATTTTGGGATATTTTATAAATTTTTTACCTAAATTTTTTTTTTGTCTTACCAAACACTAAAAAAGCAGTAAAATCTAGCAATTCTTCCTTTTCTTCTTCTTCTGTCAAGCTCTCTCTTATTACTCGATATTGAGAAGTAGATCAGTATCAACCTAACTCTCTGTTTTCTCTAAAAAAATGTTTTTCTACGCTTGGTCGGACGTTCTTAAAATATCACTGTACACGTATATACGGGAAAAAGCATTTACATTGTTAGTTACTCTATATTTTTTTGTTAGTTGTGGATTTTTTTAATAAAAGATCACAATATATTTGAGGCCAGTCGTGGCGCACGGGCACAAAGATTGACTGCAAAAT
Source organism: Heliconius erato x Heliconius himera (assembly GCA_013421005.1). NCBI lineage: Eukaryota > Metazoa > Arthropoda > Insecta > Lepidoptera > Nymphalidae > Heliconius > Heliconius erato x Heliconius himera. Next base: position 71,910 of record JAATLQ010009860.1, read on the forward strand.
CGACTGGTTGTGGATTCAATCCCCACTCGAGGAAATGAAATATTTACTTACATTTATATTTTCATTTCTTTAATCCGGTGTCGAGACAATGCGCGGCGTTGAGCGCCGCCACCCAACACGCAATGTCTCTAAAACTCCTGGCGGAAAGTGGGGAACGGAGTGTCTTAACACTAGGTTCCCTCTGCCTACCCTGCTATGTGCGGGATACAGCGTGAAGCTGATTTATTTTAATTTTAATATATTTGAGAAAATAAATGTAAATATTTAAAAAGTAAAAATCACACTGCTATGGTTAAAATGAAACTTTCCAGTAATCACTTGTGCTTCAAGAATTCGTAGCTAAACCTTTTAAAGCTTCAGCTGGATTGCCAAAAGATAAAGGCTAATACAGTTAAGAAACCTAGAGATAAAAATAGTGCTAGATTTTAAAGTTACAACTTATTGCAGTGATTTTCAAACTTATAAAATTTTAATTATTTTAGTTCACTATAAGTTTCTTAACTCTAACTGTAGTTGGTAAAACAATTACAATAAAATACAATTTTACAAAAAAAAACTTTGTGTATTATCAATTTAGTATGCAAAGTTGGAATAATACACATTTAGAATATTTTGTTAATTATTAGAATACTTTTAAATTGGTATTGAAATTTTTGGAATATCGAAATATAGAATCGGAAGCTTCTTAACCGCGCTCTCCATTTTAAATGCAATATAAATGATTATCAGTTTTTTTATTTGTAATTTATTTGTAATTATTAGTGGGGAACGGAGTGTCTTAACACTAGGTTCCCTCTGCCTACCCTGCTGTGTGCGGGATAAAGCGTAAAGCTAATTTAATTTAATTTATTTGTAATATTTTTTTAGTAAATCAAAAAACAATTTGTTGGAGAACAGAGTGTCTGAACACTAGGTTACATCCGCTTAGCATGCTGTGTGCAGTGTACAGCGTGAAACTGGAGAAAAAAAATTAAAAACTACAATACTTAGCTTAACGGCTTAACTAAGCTAGGTCATATTAGTTAACATTTAAAAAAAAAAGAAAATAAAACACATTTTCAAAGAAAAAGCACTTTATTGCAAGTTAGCAAGAGCGGGTATGATCTCTTCGTAAGCAGTAATGCCCTCTAAGAAGACAGAGACTTGGAGGCTCTCGTTGTGCTCGTGCAGTGCGGGGCGCGTGCGGCGCATTGGAGACAGGCAGATTGCGCCGATGTTCTCCAAGCGTAAGTACCGGGAGTCGGTACCACCGGGGAACGTGTGCACGTTAAGTGGGATGTTACTGAAAAAATAATATTGTGAATTTAATTTATATGAGGTGAGAAATTTAAGTACATAAATCACGCTGTATCCCATACAGAAAAGTAAGCAAAGGTAACCTAGTGTTAAGATACTCCGTTCACCACTTTTTGCCGAATTGTTCGAGGCATCGCGTGTTGAGTGGCAGAAATCAACGCCGGGCTTTTTTGTCTTGGTGCCAGAGTGAAGAAATGAAAGTCATTACAATCATACCCTTATACCCCTGCTGCACGACGGCTTCACTGGATTTAAGTACATAATAAAATTAAATATGGTTGTGGAGGGTCAGAACAACCGTACCTACTATTTTCTATAAATAATCTTTTCGGGTTCCGTACTTTTTTAGTAAAAAAGGAACCCTTATAAGATCACTCACCTCCCGCATATCGTGAGTGAGTAGAGATAAGTATAATCTCTTCTGATTTTTATTATTATTGTTTTATAGTCTTAAGGTGGGCCAGTTAAGGTAATAATCATGAGGTAGACTATGTATTTCCTCAACTGGCACGCCTGATGCTTCTGGGTAGAAAATAGACGGTGTGGCCATTTATTTTCTACCTATTTCGAAAAATTGTATTCTGCATTTATTTTATGTAAAAATATTAGAAAAACACAACAGTTATCAAAAATCCACTAATTGAAATTGAACCCGCAACCATAGCGGATATTGGCTGAGGCACGTCTGTACGTGTGTAATATTCAAGTAAAGTTTGTAGTTCATTTGTATTCAGGAAACTAGCTTTTGTTCCTGTTTTGTTTCTTGTTACACGTAAATTACCTTTCTTTGTAACTAAAGAAAATTTTACGTTAGTTATATAGTTAAAACATATGCTTTGTGATTTTTCTAATGTTAATAAGCAATGTAATAAGTAATGTAAATCAGCTTCACGCTGTATCCAGCACACAGCAGGGTAGGAAGAGGGAACCTAGTGTTAAGACACTCCGTTCTCCACTTTCTGCCGAATTCTGGAGGCATTGTGTGTTGAGTGGCAGAGCTCAACGTCGCGCTTGTCCTCGACACCAGAGCGAAGAAATGGAAATATAAATTTAAGCAAATATTTCATCTCCTCGTGTGGGGATCGAACCCACAACCAGTCGATTTTAAAGTCACATTTCGTGCCGCTGCGTGCCGTGCCGCCGTGCGCCCCATGACTGGCCTCAATAAATAATGTAGCTTTATAATATTGTAACAGAATATAATAATAATTGAATGAACGGACAGGGACAATATTAGAAAATCACAATTTTCTTAATCAGCTTATGGCAACGTTTCATTTTCATTATTAATATTTTCTACAGCTTAACTCTTTTCCCCACAAAGTAGGATAGAGACAAGTATTAATTCATTCGGTTTCTCCACTTTCCACCCAATTTTTGAAACATTGTAAATTGTGTGGTAAAAATCAACGCGACATTTTACCTACTATATAGGGAAATGAAAATATTCATTCCCCCGTAGGGATTGAACCCACAACAATCGCAATTACAGTTAGACGTTATTAAACTACGATACGACGACGCCCACGACATATTTCTGTTCCCTCTGTCTGTATATAAAAGATAGAAATAATAAATAAAAAACATAATCTCACAGTTTTTCCATAGCTCCTTTGACAGCAGTCCAGTATGGATTGGAATCGTTCAAAACAGTCGGTGCGGCATATTCGTCTTTTTGTTCAAACTCATATGAAACCCCGTTACCCGCTTCACGACACCATTGCTTTATCTTTTATAATAAACATATTTTTAAAATATTTAAGTATAAAATTTAATTGAAAATCTATTTATTTTGTTATAGCATTTTCTTTTATGTATTTTAGACCAATACATTAAACATTTTAAAGTAATTAATGTCTATATATATATATATATATATATATATATATATATATATATATATATATATATATATATATATATATATATATATATATATATATATATATATATATATATATATATATTATTATATGTACATCAGTATAATGTGAAAAATAATTATTCAGAGGAGCAGTGAACCTACAACTTCATTCTGTCTAATAAAATTTCTTTCCACTGCTCTATGAGGGTAATATATATGTAGAAAAAAAACTTACTTTATTTAAATATAATTTAATATTTAAATTTAATAACAAAAAATACATTACCATATTCTCGAATTGTTCACAATCAACAGACAAAGCTAAGCGCAAGTCGAAACTTGCCGTTAACTTCTCTGGAATCACGTTGTTCTGGATACCGCCCTGTAGGTAAACTTTGTTAAATGTTGAAATAAATAATAATACAATTTTCACTATTATAAGAAATTTTATAATTTGGACTTATGTTCTAGTAAGTACATTTATACCTATATGAAAGGTTACTTTAGGATATAATCGATATTCTTGATTCTCTTCGTGCAATGATTAAGAACTAATCACTATATGTCGTAAATTGCATCATGCAGGATTCGAATTTGCTTCTTCCCTAAATAGAGGTGACCAATGTAATATACAGTTAACGTTTTTATATATTAATATATTTTTATTCTATATTTAAAAGTTATAAAAATTGCTAACCATCGACGAGAAATAAGTAGTATCGCGTTTTAACGATCGATGTTGTTTATGTGACACAAAAGTATATAATTAATAACTTACGGTAAGTAGGGTCAGGTTAACAGATGTTACATCTCCGATAGTCAAGTTGGGGTCGTCCGCCAGCTTCTTCTTAGACTCTTGCCGCAGATCCATAAACTTATCGATTATGTATCTAATCTAATAAATTAATCATAATAAAAATATACGTACACTGATAGTTTTTTTAAAAATAAAAATAAATCAGCTTCACGCTGTATCCCGCAGACAGCAGGGTAAGCAGAGGGAACCTGGTGAAAGACACTCCGTTCCCCACTTTCTGCTATAGTTGTTTTGTCTCTCATAACAATTTACTTAGAAAATAGGCTGTTAAGAGGATTTTTCTAAGCGGATATGTATTTAATACTTAGATTTTAGACATAGAATTGCTATAGTATGCCAATATTTTTGCGTATCCGCTGTATTCTAGAAGGCTAGCAGGATAATTTAGTTTTAAGTACCCACCTCCTATCGATGCATTTTATCAACCTAGACACGACTTAAGTGGTGTTATTCAATACCACACACTGTCTTAACAAACTGGAAAAGATCTTATTTTTTCAGTAACTATTCCCCAGAATTAGGTTTGAATTCAAAATCAACCGTCTAATATGTTATTATTATACAATAAATACATTATATGTAATTTTTTTATTATGTTTTATATCTTCTGAAAACATATAAAATAAAAAATATTTATCTGATCGCGCCGCTAGGGAATAAATTTTATGAATATCAATGAGTTTCCCATTTTATCTGTAAAATTTTTCATACAAACTGTTGACTTGAACTAAAATGGGAATCGCGAATTCCCATTTTTGCTTAAGTTAAAATGTAATAAAATAAAAGAAAAAAACGGTGAAGTTAGCGGAACCAGTTGTACATTATTATCTTGTGTGATTAACTTGGACATTAACTAAAGGTATGCGTGTTATATATAGCGCGCTCTTTGCATATATATTTTTAATTGAAGATAAAGAAAATTGAAAGTTTTTAGGAAAATGTGTATAATATGTATTTTATAATGATGTATGTTACGAGCACACGTCTCTTTTAATATATTTCTAAAAGTATTATCATTTAATACATATAAAGAACACAAACTTATTACTATATATATAAATAATAAGTTTGGTTACTTTATTGTATATATATTATAATAAATACGTTACAGATACAATAGATACAACAAACAATGAGTAACGCAATACATAAAATTGTCGGTATCAGATATAGAGAGTAACATCACTTGGAATTCCGCCAATATGCTAATTAAAGCGATTTACAATTTGCCACTAATAAAATGAAACTTAGCTTTATGTCAGTGAATCGTGATATAGTATCGTTTAAAATAATGCGCCAAAAAATAAAACGAAACGTTTACTTTTTTTTCTTTTACTGGTGGAAAATAAATCCTATAGTATTTATTAAAAATGAAGCCAGTCGTGGCGCAGGGACACAAAGTGTAAACGCGACTGATCGTGGGTTCGATCCCCACTCTAGGAAATGAAATATTTATGCATTTAAATTTATATTTCCATTTTTTCGTTCTGGTGGCAAGGCAAAATATAGTGTCAAGTTCCGCCACTCAACACAAAATGCCTCTAAAATTCGTATGCGTATAGTGGGGAACAGAGTGTCTTGGATCTAATAAAATAATTATAATTGTTGTTTAACAAATTTTCAAGGTCTTTCGAAAATTCCCTATTTTTATATTTATTAAAAAAGTTCTAGTATACTTGGTGTTCTCAAGTGTTAGCATCAATATCTCGCAAATAACTCTGTCTATTGTAATCTCTCTCAACCTCTATAAAATAAATAGGCATAAATGTACAACAATATTAATACTACCAAGACAAAGCGCGGCGTTGACTTCCGTCACAGAATATGCAATGCCTTGAAATTTAGGCGGAAAGCAGGGAATAAAGTATTTTAATACTACTTATACTAATAACTTAATAATATTTTTTTAATTTAATTTAATTTAATACAGCAAATTCATAAAAAAAATGGTTGTATTTCGATTATACACGAACACAAAGATAATAGCTGTCAAGTAACAAGTTTAAATGAACTATCCCCTGAGAGTAAACAACGCTGGAGGCTGGAACGTTGCCAATGCGTTAATTAAATCGATTTATAATTTGCCAACAATATTGTTGTAATTATATACAACGCTGTTAAGTGTTTGAGCTAACGTTTGTGCTCACAAAGTGTGTAAATTAGTTTTAGTCTGCGGGTTTGTCTGTTTAATTGTATGAATTTTATATAAAAACTTTATTTTAAAAATTAAAGTGGTCGTGGCACAATTTGAATTTTGGTTGTGGGTTCTATTATTTAGCTCTGGCAAAAGCGCAGCGTTGAGTTCCGACACTCAACATGCAATGTCTCGAGAATTCAGCAGAAAGTAGAGGACAGAGGTGTCTTAATTTGAACAGAATATTTTAACACCTAGGTTCCCAGGTTCCCTTTGCTTACCCTGCTACCTACTAAATGCAGCGTGAAGGAAATAAAAGAAAGGAATAATATTTAGCGTCTTACAAACTGAACAAATAGAAACTTAATCATATATCACCCGGTTCTCTTAATTCAGACCTATGGGTTGGGTTCCGAAACCTAACAACACTGCTTTTTATAACCAGAACCAAAAAAAATAAATGGCGAGTTGATAATAGTAACAATATAAAGAACACTTTATATTTAATCATTTAATGAGATTAATTTCTCGACATGATGTAAAAAATAGATATGAATATGTGTCAAAGAGTTGCTTTCCACGTTACCAGAGCGCAGAAGTGAAAATATAAAATATTTCATTTCCTCGAGTATGAAACGAACCAACAATCTGTAGCCCGCTTTTGCTCCTGCGCCACAACAAACTTGATTACTATATGTATATGTTTAAAATAAATAGATAATAGTTTAATAATTCCGCTTACAACAGACAAGGTATAAGTAACCTAGTGTTAAGAAACAATTCTCTACTTTAGTAGGAACGATAAAATTAACTTACAAAAAGAAATTATTTATCATAAAATTAAATAAAAAATAAATCAGCTTCACGCTGTACCACGCACACAGTAGGCAGAGGGAAACTAGTGTTAAGACACTCCGTTTCCCACTTTCCGCCGAATTCTGAACGCATTGCGTGTTGAGTGGCAGAACTCAACGCCGTGCTTAGCCTCGACACCACAGCGAAGAAATGAAAATATAAATGTAAATAAATATTTCATTTCCTCGAGTGGGGATCGAACCCACAACCAGTCGGTTTTACAGTTACACTTTGTGCCCCTGCGCCATGACTGGCCTCAATAATAAAATTAACATAAGTTAAAAGGAAAACTTTAATTCAAACAAACATACAATCATTTGTTTTACTAACACAAGTAATAAGTTAGTACTGACCTTTTCCCCGCAGTTATCCGGAAGCAGCAGCGACCCGTGGCCGGACATGCCCGGGCATATTAACTTTATATCTGACAGAAAGTATTCAACGTAGAATGTTGTTATAATATTTTTTTTTACACATTTGTACAAATATGACGAACATTCATAAATTATGTAAAATATATGTATATGTATTATTTTATTATTATTTATTTATATTTATCTATTATTACTTTCTTACTTACTTAGCTTCACGCTGTATCATTCACTTATTTATAATATCTAATTTATCTATTATAAAATATAACTATTACATATAATACATAGGTAATTTATAAATGTTCATCATATTCGTAGAAGTCTATAAAAAATGTTAACAAAAAAAAAATAATTTACTCAGAATATTATTGTCTTTAAATGCAAAAAACTAAATAACATTATCAAATAATATTATATGAGTTTATTAAAAAAACATCTTCACGCTGTATTCTGCACACAGCAGGATAGGCAGAAGCAACCTAGTATTAAGGCACTCCGTTTTCCACTTTCCGCCGAAGTCTGGTAGGTTCGTGTTGAGTGGCAGAACTCAACGCCGCGATTTCCCTCAAAAAGAAACATTACCCCGAGAGAGTATTGAACCTACAACCATCACGCTTACAGTCACATCCTTTTCCACTAGGCCACAATGGCTTCTCACTAAAAGAATAACCATACAAAATGTTTCAATAAACAAAATACTCACGCCATATGATTCTTTCCCCATTATAAACTACATATGAGTCGTCAGGACTCGCCAATCCTTCGTCCAAAGCAAAACCCACGTTTAATCTCTTGAAATTATCAGTTTTAACAAAAAGGGCCATTCCTGCTCCTCCACCAACTTCTTCATCTAAAATGATAGAAAATATTACTAATTTTCTTATATATTGTACATATTAAATAGTCTTAAGTATTTCTTTTATTTCATTAGTATTTAATGTACTACTGCTCTACTTATATTTATATATGTAATTGTTTTTTAAGCTGTAGGCCGTGTTAACGTAGCAGGGTTTGTTCTCGCATCCAATAGAGTACTTTAGTTCTCTCTCTTCTTATTGAGTTTAAGTTATCCGGTGTTGATTACCGCCCCTCAACAACCAAAAAAAAATAATACGAAGAGATTCTCTCTGCCCACTGGGTGTCGTGATATATAATAACTGCTGCATAGTCAATTGAACCTGTGATCTGCATATCAAATACTGCGCCATACACACAGTCCAATTGGTCTGATTTACATATGAAAGTGATATATTTTAAATCTGCCTTGTAAAATAAACGATGGCTGTAAATGAAAACATAAATCTGAATATAAAATATAAAAATATATTCACAAAAAGCACATAGGCGAGTAAAAAGAGACGATTGCAATCGCGAATGTTACGGAAATGCTTACATCGACTAATGGTCCATTTAATTCCGTACAAGTGGTTCTCCATTAATATTTTATTCTATGTAGCTTAAGCGATGGAAGTCAAGTGCATTGCTACTGTTAAATCATTTCATATTTTAAAGCGAAGTGCCAACTAAAGTTGTTTGAGAGCTTTGCCAACTTTAAGTCAACATTTCCAATAGTAAAAACTGTGAATTGATAAGATATGTATAATAGATCGCGACTTTTTGATCACATTTTTTCAGTGCCACGTGTTTTCCCGCAATGCAGAGTAGGTAGAAAAAAATGCAGTGTCAAGACACTCTGATGCCTACTTTTTGCTCTGTAACTTCGAGACCTTGCGGGTTGAGTGGCGGAACTCAACGCCGCGCTTTGTTTTGTCACTAAAGCGACAAAATTAAGATATTAAATAATTAATTCCCCCGAACGGGAGTCGAACCTACAATCGTCCAGTTAATACTACACCATGACTGCATAAAATACATAATAATTTACGTAGCATAACACTATTTTACGTAGCATCTCGTCCGTATTGCAACTTTCAATGCGATCTCAGTCTAGAACATTTGAATAGGATTTGGGAATAATTCGATTCAGTATCGAATCGCAAATTCGGGGAAGAACAGAACTGCACGGAATTAAATATGTAGGTCCTGGTGGGACTGCCGCATCGAGGCTGCCGTAAAAGTTGCCTGAATAAAATATACGATTACTTCTGTGTTTGGTCATATTTTGGGAAAATGAAAACAATTGTAGCGGTAACACTGCTTGTTGGGACAGTAATTTTCATTTTATTAGTAGGGTAAATAACAAATTTACATATAAAATTACCTATTGACATTCATTGCTGGACGCGTATGACCGTTTCAAATACTGTAATAGAAGCTATAAAACTTTATTAGCTGCTGTTTAGTTTCAAATTTAATATGTTATGCTTTATTTCAGCATATTTTCACGATTATTTACGTCTTTTGTTTAAAGAAAATGCGTCAGAAATTTCCCTGAAGTAACTTTTATAATAGCTTTTTTATTTGAAGAGTCTCAGAATATATTAAGAATAAAATTTAAATAATACGTAGGTACATATATCCATTTTAGTATGAATATTTTCCGACATGCTTACATTACTGAATTTATTTTGCGTGAGAAGAGGAAAACATTTTTCTCCACAATAAAAATACAACTAAGCATAATATAATATTTTTTTATATTAAATGGAAAGCCTTATAATATTAACATTCGTGTGGAACAGTTATATTTAACTATATTTATTTTTTACAAGTAAATAAAAAAGTAAATTAAAACAGGACTGCACGTCAAACAGTTCTAGCGCTGTATTTATTGTTTTTTTTACCGTTTTTTTATTCAAAAGTTTATATATTCGTTAACTACTTTTTATATGTTTGTCCGCCGATTTCTCCGTCATTAGTGGACCGATTCTAAAACTTCAAGAGCGTATCTTCTCATTGGTCGCATTACCACCTACCTACATATTATTATTCACTTTTCTAAACTTTGAAGTAATTAATATATCATTTCCTGTAATTTAATTTTTATATAATTTTGAAGTCGATGTTTACTTAAAAAATGTATTCCGAAGACCAATAAAAAGCTAAAAATATTTAATATCAACAAATAAAACTTACCAGGAACAAAACTAAGGATGACCGTCCTCTTAAACCTCAGTCCCTTGTTCTTTAATCGCCTTATAGCCTCTATGTACTGTATACCAACGGACTTCATATCTTGCACACCTCTTCCGTAAATCACACCGTCTACTATGCGAGCTTCAAAGGGAGGATAGGTCCAGCTTTTCTGAAATGAAATCAAAATTATTATAAGCTTAATTTAAAATTAATGTTAATGTTTGAAAATTTAAAATTTATTGTTTGGACAACTTATTTGAACCAAAATATTTTATTCAGTTTCACATTTCATATATAGTATATAGTAGAGTAGGCAAAAAGAACCTAATAATGTCATGGCTCTCCGTTTACCGTTTTTCGCCCAAATTTAAAATATTGTGTTTTGAGCAGCAGAGCTCAACGTATCTTGAAAATTATCCGTTTCTTCGAATTGGGATTAAACCCACAATTACCATTTACAGTCATACGATGGCCAATATATAAGAAATAATAATAATAATAACATATTGCAATTTATAAGAAAACATTTATTCTCTCAATACATTGACGTGTTACGTATCATGCTTGCTTTATGTAATACTTAAACTATTGAAACACCAATAATGTATCAAAAGCGGGACAAAGGATTTTAGTATGGGATATTAGTTTTAAGGTCGTGATCCAGAGATGCTACAAGTTTATTAGAGATTGTAATTTTTTGTATAGATATATGGAAAATATTGTTATCATATTTATTTGATATTTTTATGTCAATTTTAATAAATAATTTGACGATATGGGACGTTGAACTAAATTAAAAATGTGTATATAAAATATTCTTGTAAGTTTGATTGTATCAGATGCCACCACTTAAAATGATATTAGTAAATTAAAATCAAAATATGTATCTGACTTTAATCATACTCTTATAACAGGACATCCAACTGAGCTTTATACAAAAAGCTTGGCTTGGCTTTATTTGTATAAATTTTTGTTCGTTTATGATATAGTAATGTTATTTTCTATGTAATAAATTAATAAATAAATAGTCCTAGAAAAATGATGAGTAAAATTATTTATTATACAATATGATGATATTCACTACCGCTACATGGTTAACTACTACTTACTATTTTAAAATAATAATAATTTCAACAACTAGTCTTATAATATTAGATATAATTTTTTTTAAAAAAAGCTCTACGAATTTTTTTATAAAAAAATCTTATTAAAAATCGATGCCACTTACGATGCAATACCGCTAAGTATAAATGTTTTGCTAAATTAAAATAATTATTGGCATTATATATTGTATTGTCAAGTAAGCTCCATTTTTTTAACTTTACGCTGTAATTATAAAAGAATAGGCAGAGGGAACCTAATGTCAACAACAACACACTTCTTATTCTTTGTTTTCGTCCTGTAACTGACATCCCACCCTACTCCTCAATAAAATATTTAAATAAAATTATTTAAATAATAATTTTATTATTTTAGTATGGCTCGTGATACGTCTAATATAGTTAGAACCCTTTCGTAGAGATCGTTAGTAATCCAAGATCTTTTAGAGATTCAGAGGTAACAATATTAATATGAAATGTACCATAAATTTAATATAAGTATAAAAAAAATATATTATGATAAATAACATGTCATAGTCTGTCCGTTTTAATCTCCCGTGACATTTCTTAAGTAAATCGAAGACGTCCTATCTTTCTCTCTACTGTGTAAAATATTTAGTTATAATAAAAGGAAGAAAGCGCAAGGGCACCGCCCCGCCCCTACACCGTGAATTCCTACCAGACCGTGGTTGCAACAGTCTTTATTGAACTCTCCGGAACGTTCGTGTGTGATCTTCTTTAACGTACTGGTTACGCTTGTTTATATTAAGATTGTATTAGAATGGTGATTCGTGACGTTGATTGACTTGTGAGATCAATATAAGTCGTTGGTTCGAACGCACTATCGCAAGGCGGCCGATATGTTAAATAAATTCACGGCACACACCCCACAGTC
>JAATLQ010009860.1:84380-107299 GCA_013421005.1 Heliconius erato x Heliconius himera
CTACATTAAAACAAGTTGTTAGACTCATAGGCGGACACTACTACATACACCAGAGTTCCAGGACATAAAATAGCACCACACACCCGTACGAGACGGGCGGACACTACTACATACACCAGAGTTCCAGGATATAAAATAGCACCACACAGCCATACAAGACCGGCGGACACTACTACATACACCGGAGTTCCAGGACATAAAATAGCACCACACACCTACTCATCATACAACGAGTTATCGAACAATTGTAGATATTATTTTACATATATATATATATATATATATATATATATATATATATATATATATATATATATATATATATATATATATATATATATATATATATATATATATATATATATATATGTCCATACAAGCATCGCTTATGCATCGTAATCGCATCGTGATCGCAGTTTAACAATAAAAGGCCACAGCAATTTGCCTAGACAAGCATATTAGTACCAGCGAAGCGAACAGTTATTAGTTAACCATAGGGTCAATGAACTCTAACAGTCGTATAAATCGTAAATAGTTAATATTTCGTTACTGTCTAATATTTTTATGATAATTAATTAAATATCTTGACAGATTCCTTTTATTGTCAACATTAAATAGACTCATATTATATAATATTTATAAATTGTAAATATGTATTTTGATATAATAGTTTTATATCATATTATAAATGATACTATAATATTAATATTTCCTTTTACAGTAACATTGTTAAATATTTACTAATATATATAGAAATTACATTTATAAGTTATTAAATTATAATTCACCAAACCTATTTAATTCTCATTTCACAAGTCCCATACACGCATCTAACAAAGATGGCGGCAGGAATTCTGCGCACATTAATATAATTGTAATTTTATATACCTCATAAAATCATATTCATGTATTTATTTCAATTTACTAAATAAATAATAATTACCTCTGGATATTAACGGCATTACGTGCATTAATATTACTCTTCTTTGTTTTAATAATAAACTATTAAAAACTTACCGATGAAGTATTCCAAAACAAGCAATCGTAAACAGTGAAAGCACTTATAACTTATCTTACCAGCCTCGAATACTTATATCACTATTACATGTACTAACTTACATACTTTTTACATATAAGATGTAACTAAATATACATTAATTATAAATTAAAACTTCTCTAAATATTTTGAATAACTATCCTTCACCAGACGCGTCCGCCATCTCCCTTCTCTTTTTTTCCTATCCCTGACTTTGACGTTGACAGTAGTTTATTCAGCCAACATGATATTTTATAATAATTAAAATATTAATTATGTTATTATTTATTTTAAATTATAATACATAATGTTTAATTATTAAATTATTTTTAATAAATATATTTTATATCTGCGTATTTTACCTACGGTATATTACTTCAATTTAATATTACTTATGAACAGAACGCGTAATTAAAGAACTGAACTAAACTATTATTTTTAAGATTGTATTTTTCTTAATCTATAAATTAAATAATGTTATAAATTATATTTATAATATTTTTTTATAAATTATTATTATTTTGAATTTACCTACACATTTTAGTTCTGGTATGGATCGTTACAGTCCGAATTCGATATATGCAGCGGTACTGAACCCAGAAAAAAAGCACTAGGATAAAATATTCCCTATAATTTGGAAATTGTATTTAATTCGCCCTTATCTTTTCGAGATGTATTTTTACTTATAGCCGAAACGTCTGAGCTGATTATGACGATTTTTTTAAAAGGACATATTGAAACCATTAATTTAAATAAAATCATAAACATGAGGGTGCTCTAGCTTAGCTTTATTTGCTTAAGCTATTTAGATATTATAAATTGTAGGCATACCAAATGATATATGTAGGTCAAATATACCTATCACACCCACATATAAATGTAACCACAAACATTCTGAAATTTCTATGATATAGAAAATTATATGATTATTATGTACAATTGTTCATGTTTCTAATATCTAAATATGATGGTGAATATTTTTTAGACATAGAGGCTCAAAAGTTAACTTCATTTTATAGAAAAAAATACTAAAGAATAAAATTTGTAAAATAACTTACAAATGGCAATTAAAATATGTTTTTAATTTTTATTAACTGTAAATTAAACTAGTATTGAAGAAATGTTATACTATATAATAAAAATTGTCGCTTAGATCGTCGTAAAGTAAAAGTTATTCATATCGAAACGTTTAACACTATTCATATGGACGCGACACCGAAAAGGTTTTCACACGCAAAAACGCTTGTGACATGTGCTAAATTTTCTCAAGCCATAATATTTTTAGAAAGGGTAATAATTTCTTTGTCACGCTTTTGACATTTTCAAAAAATATATATATGTACTTACAAGTAGCTATGTATGTGTCTAAAGGATCAATATACTTTCCTTATTTCTTACTTAAATAAATAACTAACTTTGATGAAATATTAATGAAATATTTCTTATAGTAACAAGAAGAAAAGAACTTTTTGAAAGTAGCATGTTCATGCAATAAATAAAAAGACTAATTGAAATGAAAAAAATTGAACGTAGTTGTACTACCTTACCTAACTGAAGTCATTAACATATTAAAAAAATTAAAGCCGTTGAGTTCCGCTACTCAAGATGTAGTCTTGAAAATTCAGTGAAAATTTGAGACCACACTAGGACCTCTGCTTAACCTACAATGCGGGAAAAAGCGCCTTACCTCGAATACAGGGACGACGTCCATATGAGAATTTAGTAATATACTTGGCAGCGAGGGCTCAAGTCCTTCCCAAGTCATCACCAGAATTGGTTTCTTTGGCAATACCTCACATACTTGGTAGGGAAGACCGAGTTCGTCGGCTTGTCCTTTCAGATACGCAATACACTCATCTGTAAAACGATAAGTAAGTTAAATTGCATTAATAAATAATATAACTAAGCATTATTGTTTCATATTGAATAATTATTAAATTTCCAAAATTATTTTCGTTACTTTGGAGTTCAAGTTAGAATATTTTCATATTTTAGCTACACAAAATCATAAGATAACTAAAATAATCGAGTATGTGAAATGCTACAAACTTAGATGATTACTTTCGTTTTCGTTTGTATACATGTTAAATAAAATTGTGTGACTACGAATATTACTCTCTCTCTTTAACGTTGTAGTGATACTTGTAATAAATAGAAAGAGACAAATTAAACTATATTGAATTATACATTTGCAAAATTTAAGTGTCCATAAAAAATATTGTCTTATTCCAGTATTACGTTCACGGAATTGAAACATGAATCAATCCGTCGTAGCACAGTGGCGTAGCATCTAAAACGTGATCGTAGTGAGTTCGATCAGTACTCAAGGGAATTATTATATTTAATAAACATTTTCATTTCCTCGCTCTGATCGACAAACCATGGCATTGATATTGAAAATCTTGCAAAAAGTGGTGAACGGAGTGTCTTAACATTATATGTGCCTACCCTGATAAGTAGAAAAATGCGTGAGGCTGCTTCAAAATTGAAACATAATAAAAGCCATACATGGACCATCCATGTATTTCGACAAAACATGCCGAAACCGCAGTAATTAGTGACTGGACAATTTTCTCATAACGATACGAACATACATACATACATACATTTATAGTATCTATAGTAAATATTTGTAGCAATACCGTAATTAATATTTAGGTAGCTGCGTATACAACAGTAAGCCGGAGATTAGTCGCCTGAGGACCATTTCTGTCCTTTACCGATATTATTATTATGGGGATATTCATTATAAAAAAAAATTAAATCAGCTTCACGCTGTATCCCGCACACTGTAGGGTAGGCAGAGGGAATCCAGTGTTAAGACACTCCGTTCCCCACTTTCTGCCAAATTCTGGAGGCATTGCGTGTTGAGTGGCAGAACTCAACGCCGCGCTTTACCTCGACACCAGAGCGAAGAAATGGAAATATAAATTTAAGTAAATATTTCATCTCCTCGAGTGAAATTCATTATTTTATATATATTTACAATACATTTATTGTTATTGCAACTTTTGTCTTAATCCGTTCAGGGAATGATCATATGAATCAAAATGTACTCGAAATATGTTTTGTTTTATGTGATTTATATGATTTTATTCATACATACTATGTTTATGTAAATGTAAATAAATACTAATAAACTTCTAATAAAGTTAAAAAATTGAACTAAAACTAAACTAGCTTCACGTTTTATCCCTAGCGGGGTAGTCATACAGAACGGAGCGCCAAACGCTACGGTCTCTACATACCTGTTTCGCCTCGTCCACTGTCATGAACCTCTTCATACATGCCCTCATGGGCAAATTAAATTAAATCAGAATTAAATTAAATTAGATTCACGCTGTATCCTGCACACAGCAGGGTAGACAGAGGGAACCTAGTGTTAAGACACTAGGTAAAATCGTATACAGTATAAAACTTTGTCCATCTCTAAATCCAAAGCCAAATTATACAGTAACCGTTGTAATCTAAGAGCTTAGGTAAAGTAACCTAAATTGTTTTGAGAGATCAAGGCATTTATATACATATTCAATATTCATGAAGTCAGTAGTTCTGATACTGGGTCTGTGCGTGTCAATTGATAACTGTGTGTATTGGTAACCGCAGGATCGATAACCTTCAGTATATATGGTATGATAAGAACAAAGCATTGCGGTTCTATGCGAGTACCTAATTATGTTTGTAGGTATGTAGGCCCTGGACCTTATCTCACGTGAAGCATGGTATGCAGAATTAATTATATAGGTTTAAGTTCGTTCTCCACTATCCGCCCAATTTTCGAAACATTGTGTCACTTAACTGGCGGCATTTAACGCTAGAGTGTGTCTTTTTATTAAAGTGCTTCCACTTTCCGTTTTAGATCGGAGTGTCTTAACACTAGTATCTTTTTTAATACCCTGTTACATGCGGAATACAGCGTGAAGGTAAAAAAAATATATTAAGTATATGTCACTGATAGGTTTTTAAATTCAAAATAAATAATATTTCGGTTTTATTAAACCACTAGTGACGTCTTTAAACAAGAAAATAGAACGTCCATTGTCGAATAAAAGATCGATAGACAAACACCTTTCGTCATTTATTGCAAAATAAAAAAAAATCAGTTTCACGCTATAACCCGCACACAGCGGCATAGAGAACGCAATGTCTCGTGATAAACGGAATGTCAGTGTTAAGACACTCCGTTTATCCTAATATATTAAAAATATATGTATATATCAGTAAAAATATATGAAAAACATACCATAATTAATGTTCGGATGAACAGTTCGTATCCTAAGATAGTCCTGAAGGTTCTTCACTGCGGGATTATTCTCATAGTCCGTCATGTTTGTATGTCGACCGATTCGTTAGCAGACCCTAATAAAATATGGCAAAATAGGCGTGTAGTAAAACGTTTTATATTTTTATGGGAAACCGCAATAGATAGGGGAGTTAGAGGTATTATGGAACATATGAACATTTTAAGGTAATTAAAAATAAAAGTTTTCTGATATGTATCAAAAGTGTAAGAGTACAATTTTATTACCTGGGATAAAGCAAAAAATTGTTTTATCTACTATCCAGGTAATCTTAATTTTCTTTTAGCTTAACGCTGTAAACAGGAGAACCCAGTGTTAAGACACTCCGTTCCCAATTTTCCGCTGAATTTTGAAGGCATTTTGTGTTCAGTAGAGAAATTCAACGCCGGGTTTTGCCTCGACACTAGAGAGAAGAAAATAAAATATCTAGTATTTCATTTCCTCGAATGGAAATCGAACCAACAACCTGTCACGTTAAAAAGCTTGTGCCCCTGTGGCATGACCGGTCTCTGGTAATTTAAATGATTAATGATGATGTCGTTATTGTAATTAAATTATTTGTAATGTAAAGGAATTAACTCAAAAGATTTCCCTAACGAGTACGTTTTGATAAATTATATATCAAATTTATTATTTTGACACTCCGTTTATCACGAGACATTACGTTCTCTCTGCTGCTGTGTGCGGGTTATAGCGTGAAACTGTTTTTTTTTTATTTTACAATAAATGACGAAAGGTGTTGGTCTATTTTCTTGATAAAAGACGTCTCTAGTGGCTTATTAAAACCTCAATATTATTTATTTTGAACTTAAATATCTATCAGTGACATATAATGTTTTTCTTTACCTTCACTCTTACTGTTAAGACACTCCGATCTAAGACGGAAAGTTGGAGCACTTTAGTAAAAAAACACATCATAGCGTTAACTGCCGCCAGTTAAGTGACACAATGTTTCGAAAATTGGGCGAAAAGTGGAGAGCGAACTTAAACCATTATAATTCTTTCTGGATACCATGCTAGAAATATGGTATAGATTGCAGCAAACCCTATAATGCCAGCCAAATAATCCTATAATATATTAGCCACACTCACTATAGTAACATACAAGAGAAACAGAGAAAATTAGAGAAATTTATTTCTGACTATTTTGCAAGTAAGTAAAAGGTACAAATAGTTAATAGGAGTCGGTGAAATGAATGATAGAGGTAGTGATTGATTACTATTTTCAATTATAGTGTTCAAGTCAGGATGGCCGAGCGGTCTAAGGCGCTGCGTTCAGGTCGCAGTCCACTTCTGTGGGCGTGGGTTCGAATCCCACTTCTGACAATATCATTTTTGTTTCATTTTGATACACTTCATTTATATTATTTTTATATCTTTAATATATAAAAATATATCTTATTCGTTTTCGTATTTTTTCTTGCTAAAATCTGTAATTGGTGTTTTATAGAAGTAAGTTTTACAGTCTAGGTAAAATAATGAAATAATAAATTAAAAACAATAAATTAAGAATATAACGTAATATATTTTTCATTAAGTATGCTAAATAGTAATTAAAAATTATCACAATTAAAAAGTAAATATACAGGAAATAGATTTTTTTGTGAACGCATTGCGTGCTTAATGCGCATGAATCTAAATTATTTCATTTGGCTATTTACTTTTTTTTAATTTTTCACAAAGCAACAAAAGACTTCTGCCGCTTTGTTTTATAAGTGATATTTTATTTAATTACACCTACACAAAGCTCAATTAATCTTCTAACGTTTACTTTATTTTTTATGTACATATTTATAATTCATTTTAAACCTAAAAGTGAAGCTTTACTTTTAAGTTTTTTTAGCATCAAATTGTATACCGTATATAGCATGGCAGAAGGAACCTAGTAGCAAAACATTTCGTGTCCCAATATTTGTCCCGTTTTCGTGATATTGCGTGATGATTATTCTCCTTTGCGAGAGTGGAAATCATTAATTCCCTAGATTGAGAATGGAACCCACAACTATCGTGTTTTTACAAACAAATGCTGTGTCGCTAGGCCATGATGGTCATAAGACCGTAAAAAATATTTTGATGATGATAGTGATAATAATATCATCATATGAAATGAGCGAGCGAAATGGTGATTCAGAACACAATATAAATAACAAATAAGACAAGGTTAAAAAGAAATGATTTTATAAGAATACATAATATTTAATAATATTGTATGTATATTGTTATGAGCTCACGCTACCCACTTTATCTTTACCATTGTTGTTTACTCTTCATTGATAAATTACCCACAATGTGAAAACAGATTTGATAACGATTGATGGAATTTTTTAATGAAACACCGATATATTTATAAGTCCTCTAATTAATGTTACTGCTTTTTTTGGTGTATGGTCCCAAAAAACAAATAAATATAGAACCAGAGATATATAATAAAAAATAACTCAATTTTCTTTCTATTTATAGGGTATACGTTCCTTTTTTAAAAACATCTTTGACTTCCGCCACTCAACGCGTAATGCCTTAAGGATTCGGCGGAAAATAGCGCACGGAATGTCTTAATGGATAACGGAGTGTCTTAGGTTTCCAGGGTCTAGGCTCTAGGTTTCCAGGTTCCCTCTGCCTACGCTATACGAGGATATACATCCCACGTTAAAATAAAAAATGTTCATATTGTAAGTAGCATGAAACAGCATCACGTTTTTTGGCTTAATAAATAATTATTGCGATAATAAATTTAAAAAAAAGTAACTTATTGAACGTCAAACCATCAACTATTTAATATCTATCATTCAATCTTAATGGTTATCATTCATTTTTGTAATAACTTAAAAAAAAAAAGTCACCAACTCACGCAATGACATAGTATGACATATACAAAGTCTGACGAAATCTGACTTTATAAAGCATTAGGATAATGATAAATTATTAACCTATTACTTAACTTTGATGAGCCATTTCAGAGACCGTAAATGTTTTGCGTTTAATATTGATTTGGAAATTAATTATTTCCATTTTTTCCTCTGCAAAAAAAAACAAAGCACAAAGCAGAATTGTCTCATCTTCGTTCTTGTAATAATATAAAATGCAGAACTGATTTCTGCCACTCAAACGAAATGTTTCGATAATTGGGCGGTACTTGGGACGCAGAATGTCTTGATTAGACATTAGATTCCCTTTGCCTAAAAAAAATTTATTCCCTACTCTAGATGATGAGGCATGAAGATTTGAGTTATACATTTAGCCTGAAACATATAAAAGATATGTATATTAAATTTCTTAATACATTAAAAATGAATTATGAGACGAAAATGTAGTTACGTGCATAAATATATTTGAATATTATCTTAGTTGTTGATACGTTTACGTTTACGCCTACGTGGTTGCTACTCAAACGTAAATAAAATATTACGTCACGTACATTCAATAACTCAAAATAAACTACATTCATTATGATTATGGTGTCACGCAAGTTAAAAAACACGATTTTAGTTTGATTTATAGAATTCCTCCGAAGTTAAAAACCGTTGACCGATAAAGTTAAAATTTAAGTAATATTTTTTTTTATTTAATTTTAATTCCGCACACATCAGGGTAGGCAGGGAACCTAGTGTTAAGACACTCCGTTCCTCACTTTCTGCCGATTTCTGAAGGCATTGCGTATTGAGTGACAGAACTCAACGCCGTGCTTTTGCCTCGACACCAGAGCGATTAAATGGAAATATAAATGTAAATAAATATTTCATTTCCTCGAGTCATGTTTCACAGGATCATTTCCAAGCGTAGACATTGGTGGCTTTTCTAGCACTAGTCGATGGATCCAATATTATATAAATAAAGAGATTGATAAGTTTAACTCAATGAACTTACGAACAATTGGTTCTAATTGCAAATTTTTTTTCGTCTTGGATCTCTTCTCTCATCTTTCTCTCTTTATTTCTTACCTATATTTGGCCATATAAGCGAAACTGCCAAATTAGTTTAGTGGAATTAAAATTAATATCAACTATTTCTATATTTGAACACGACGCCATTTTAAACTTTTCTCCAAATAAATCGGTTAAATACACCTCCATATTTTTATAGAAACATTTCAGAATTTTACACTTTTAATATCACACTATGCTATAGTAAATTCGATTTGCTATAGGGTACTAAAATAAAAGGTACTAAAATAAATAATACATTTCACTTCGGTTGGTGCGCGTAGTGGCGGGCACAGGTGTGTCATCTTAGATATTTGTGTTTTACTATTTCGAGAACTAGATTTGCTTTTAGATAGCGTTGACACCATTTCCGATACGATTTGTATAAGGAATGGCACTATATTTATAGTTCTGTTATATTGTTTGGTTCTTTAAATTAAAATGTTGAAAAGTAAATTGTATATATTTAAATACTTAATATATTTTGGAGGTGAGCAGCTTCAATACTTTTCTTCTATAGTAGGGTAGGCAGTCTTAAATCTAGTGTTAAGCTAGTTCGTTCCTTACTTCCCGTTCAATTTTCGTGATATTGTGTTTATTGTCGCTGTAACATGAAGAGTATACCGCAAAATTTCTACTAGCTTATAAATGCGAACTTGATCTTGAAAATGCCAGGAATACAAGTTTACAGAAGATATGATGGTTAGCTGGAAAGTTAATTAATTCAATATTTGTTATTTTTAACCTCTTTGCTTTAGATATGTACGTTACAATTATCATTTAATAATTTATCTAATTACATTTTTACAGAAAACAGAAAACGGAAAGTCCAGTTACAAATATGATTTTATTCTATCTTAAATGTTATATACAACGCCAACTACGGTTGAAATTGAAAACTACTCTGTTAATTTTACAAAGTTTCCAAAAGTAGCCAAAGATGGCGCTATCGAGTATTATCTAAGAACAAAAGCTCAGATTGCAACCCTTAAATAATTTAAAGTTTCCTTACAGATGTCGCTTACTTAAATTTCACATTAAAATACTATTTCATTGCTATTTTGTATTTCCGCTACTCTTATCTAAACTTATTTAACATTTTTAATTAATGTTAACAAGATTAAATGGTTAATATTGGTACTCTAAACTATTTACTCAAAGAGTCTATGAGTGACTGTAAGTGAAGAAGACGAAATGTAAAATCAGAATAGTGGGTCTTGACCCTAGATCAGTGTTTCCCAACCTTTTTTGTGCCATGCCCCACTTTAATCTTTCTAAAATGTTTAATGTTAATAATTTTTTATGTAAAAATATATTTGTGTAAAAAATTTTTTTAATTCTTTTTAATTCTTTCTTTTATTTTAATTCTCATAAAAAACAAAATGATAGGTTCTAGGAAGAGACGACTATTAAATTATTAACAAAACACAGTAAGTAAAATTTCAAAACATAATAAAAAACTGAATTGAATGATGAACTCAACTGAATGTAAAATTGATTTCTTCTTCATTTTCACCGTGACATCCTTGCTAGTACCTGCCATTCTGTGTATCTCTTCATTGCGGATTCCATTATCTAAGCTGACTCCGCATATCCTACAAAGAGATCGCATCTCCACAGCATTCACCTTTCTTTCATTCTTCTTCTGCCAAACGTGCAGCTGTGCTGACGTTTCGCCATCTCATCAATGCAGCTAAGGCATTTATACTACCGTCAGCAATACGCCTTTACGCATCCATCTCGTATCTCCATCTCTACTAAACATACTTCTCAAACTACTACTAATTTAATATTTCTTATAAATATAAAGTATGCTTAACTTCCTGCAACTAAATAAGAAATATTGCCTTTACGAGAAAATACACGTTCCGTTGATATATGTTAAGATATCAGCACGCCTGAAATGACGCCTGAAAAAATCTCATTAGACAGCTTTGCCTTTTGTAGGACTACTTTAATATATGTTGTAATTTGTCCGTTGTATGCTTATATAAATCTCGTTTACTTCTAGTCCCTTTTAAGTACGAAAGATTTTTTTTTATCCAGCATATTGCACATTAGGCAGAGGGAACCTAGTATTCGAACAACGTTTGAAACGAGACGTTGCGTAACTCAACGCCGAGTCCGTGAGTGCGAATGCGAAACTACAGCAGTCAACATGTTATATATTTACAATTGTTCGGCTTAAATAACATATCATCTAATTGAACTTACGCCACATTAACTATACTCAAAGATGTTAATTAGAGTCTAATTAATATTAAGCCCAACAAAATACATTTGAACTAATTTCACATGAAGTATTTGTCAATTGACTTCTCCAAGTGCGCCTGTCTGTGGAGTACGGATGTTTTTGAAATTGAGAGCTCTTGCTCCACCGATGCTACTATTCTTATGATTTATTGTTATGACTATTTTCCTCGTTTCAGCGAATTTTCCTATTGGCACATAAATTTTTTTTTTGCTTTTTAATGTTAAGAAATGTCCTAAGTGGATTACTACTCCCCACTTTCCACCGAATTCTGGAGACATTGCTTATTGAATGGCGGAACTCTACACCGTTTTAATCGACACCAGAGCGAAGAAATGA
This sequence comes from Heliconius erato x Heliconius himera, assembly GCA_013421005.1. Classification (NCBI taxonomy): domain Eukaryota; kingdom Metazoa; phylum Arthropoda; class Insecta; order Lepidoptera; family Nymphalidae; genus Heliconius; species Heliconius erato x Heliconius himera. The sequence continues at coordinate 96,228 of JAATLQ010009860.1, forward strand.
ACATGTTTGATATTTAATTTCTTCCAGTGTTCGATAACTGTCACGTTTACAGACCGTTGTGCCCCTGTGCCACGACAACCCTCAACGTAATTTTGATATGAAAAAGAATTATGTATGCAATACTTACATTAATAATAATATTTAGGTTTGCCACTCAACACGCGAAATCGTTAAATAAACGAAAATGAAATATGCAAAAATTACTTAAAAGACAAGGCAAACGGGCGAACTGGTCACCTGATGGTAAGTGATCACTGCATAACACCAAAGGAGCTCCAAATGCCTTGCTCTCCTTTGAGATGGAGAAAGAAACGCTTTTTTATGATACCCAAATCGTATCAGAAACACTGCCGTAGGCAGGCCGATCTAGAGTTAAGTGTAGAAGGAAATTCCTACGAAACCGCACATTAGTAGAGTACCACGCATCAGGTGGTGTGGATGGTTGATGGGCGGTTTGTGACGTATAGTGAGGTTAAAGAATTCCATGGCCGGTAACAGGTCAAACAGTTCTTCAGAACACTGCCTATAATAAATGCGGTAGAGAACGCGAGACGTACAACACACAAAAAAGCCAAAGGCGTAGCTTTGAATCTAAAAAAAAAACAGATAAAAAACAGATATTTAAAAAAAATACTACTATATCTATATGTATGAACTAATAAAGAAAATTGAACGTAAGATAACTTAGTACTTAGAATAGATTCCAGACTTCCAAATGATCAAGACATTTTCTATATAAAGACAGTCTTCGCAACTTATTTTACTGCACTCAAATCAAATTTTATTGGTGGCAATATAATTTTACTGCATTTTTATGCAGTTAATACAGAATTCCGAAATATGAGTGTGATTTAAATTTTCTTTTCTAGAAACGTACTGTGAATGAAAAGTATTTAAAATTTTAATCTAACAATGCCATTTAAATATTAAAATTGTTTTCATATTTCATGCCTTATAATATATAATTGTATGGTTATAATAGTGTTGCTGGAAAATATAAGGTGATATATAATAAAGAATATCGTGCGCAACGGTAGAGCAGCGTCGCATTGTTTACAGTCAAAAAGAGTACATCGGTCAATGTTGCATAAATACAAGAGGTGTGGCTTCGATTTCCGCTCGGGGGAATGAACTATTTTCATGTTATCGCTCTGGTAATACAATAAAGTGCGGCTCAATACCCAATATCTAGAAAATAGGATTGAAAGTATGGAACGGAGTGTTTTGACATTAGGTTTCTTCTGCCCTCCCTGCTGTATGTAGGATACATTGTAAAGCTACAAAAAAATGTAAAGTTAAACATAAATTTTAGTGTGCTTAAAAACAAGCTAAATAGAGTCACATGAATATACAGCTTCACGCTGTATCCCGCATACTGCAGGGTAGGCAGAGGGAACCTGGTGTTAAGACACTCCGTTCCCCACTTTCTGCCGAATTCTGGAGGCATTGCGTGTTGAGTGGCAGAATTCAACGCCGCGCTTGTCCTCGACACCAGAGCGAAGAAATGGAAATATAAATTTAAGTAAATATTTCATCTCCTCGAGTGGGAATCGAACCCACAACCAGTCGGTTTTACAGTCGCACTTTGTGCCCCTGCGCCACCACTGGCCTCAGTCATGAATATACAATAACAAAATGTAAATGCTGTTAATAACTCTTGATATTTTATTTAAAAAATCTTCAATTAAGAAAAAAATACCATCAAATTACGTGAGGTATTTTTTTAAATATGCATAAAGACTAAAACTACACATAGGCCAAAATTTATATCGTACGTTAAATCTGCCTTAAAGTTACTTATGAACAAATTTATTTTAATCGGCTTAGCAATTTTAAACTTTTAACCACCAAAAAGCTTTTATATACAAACATACGTACGTACATACTACATATACAATCACGCTTCTGAAGAAGATGACGATAATATTATTATTATCAGAATAAAAAAAATATTTTAGAATAATAACCTGAATTTATTCTATCCATACCAATATTATAAATTTGAAAGTAACTCTGTCTATCTGTCTGTGACGCAATCAGGCCTAAACCACTGATCCGTTTGTGATAATATTTCATATTGAGATATTTGAGGGTTTTGCGATAGACATAGGTCACTTTTTTCTCTCATATTTGTAATATTCTCTATATATACTAATATATTAAAACACGTTTCAATTTGATATGCTATTTATTCTACCATGTTAATAACAAATGTCGCAAAGAAACCGTTGCTGTCTTTCTTAAAACTACAAAAATCCTTATTGCTACAAGGAATCTTCTTGTCTTAAGAAAAGGTCGCCCAATATGAGCTTCATGAACGATTGCATGGCGTGTGCTGACTCACCCCACTTATAAGAAACTTAAAAACAACGCTTTACAAAAATATTGTATTTAAAAAAAATGTTTAAAATTCCGCATCGATATTTGTTTATATCTAAAGGTTGAACCACAGAATAAAAAAATATTTTAATTTTAATTTAAGATAGTTAATAGCTTTCGGGTTTTCTTCAAAAAAATCTTTAAAATTGCGTCACGACGGTGTCAACTTTTATTATTGAAAATTATTACTTACTAAGTTGAGACCGTCTTCACGGCGAAGTGGCATAAACGTATACGTTGTAACTGTAAACGCGACGTTTGTGGGTTTTCAAAGCGGACAAGCGCGAGTTGGACTCGCTCACCGAGGGTTCCGTACGAAAATTTAAGGTCACGAGCTTTTTCTGAAATTCAAGCTTTGTTTAGAAAAAGCACTTCATCTGATACCTCACTTGATCTAGCGGCCTTAATACCAAACATTGCATTATTCCCTAAACTAGTACTACCTGTAAATGCTAGATGCCAAATTTCATAAAAAGAAGGAAAAAAGCAACAATTTATGGATAAAAACTTACAATTGTTTTAACTTCGGGGGTTTCTAAATATTATAAATACAAAGATTTTCGTACTATTTACTTTTACATAAATAAATTATAATAGAAATTAGTGACTTACCTCTGCCCCGTACATTACTCTTAAGTGCTTACTTCCTTAACTACTTTATTAATGTCTTCTTATATACATATATAAAACCTAAGTTTGCTAGTACTAGTGCTAGTGCGTTTATAAGACTCAGACTAAGTGTATAAGACTCGTCACCTCTCTCTCTCTCTCTCTCTCCCTCTCTCTTTCACACTTTTCATGTGTAATTGTTGTAATGGAATTGAAACTAAACTTGTGTAGAATTCCGCTATGCGTGATGTAAAGTATAGTTGAACGTGTAATCTCATATGTAGGTGTGTGATTCATTTGTAGATATATAATTGTGTGATGCCCGACTGCCAAAGGAAGGGTTATGTTTTATGTAAAATAAAATCATAAATCAGTTGAGGCCATTCGTGGCGCAGGGGCATAAAGTGTGACTGTAAATCGACTGGTTGTGGGTTCGATCCCCCCACGAGGAGATGAAATATTTACTTAAATGTCGAGGCATAGCGCGGCGTTGTTCTGCCACTCAACACGCAATGCCTCCAGAATGCAGCAGAAAGTGGGGAACAGAGTGTCTTAACACTAGATTCCCTCTGCCTGCCCTGCTGTGTGCGTGATACAGCGTGAATCAGCTTCACGCTGCTTTATGTAATATATTTTATTAAAATGTTAAAGTCACAGTTACGTTTAAGTACAAATTGTACAATCAATTACATCGTACATTCATTAAATAACATAACCCTAAATAAATTAAACTCAAAATAACGTAATAACCGTTACAAAATAAAACTACCAAACAAGATATATTTTCAACGTTCTTCAACGACAAGTACCTACATAGTTCTTGAAACAAATAAAATTTGAGCTCACTTTATTGTTTCAAGTCGCACTGCAAACTAGACTTGTCATCGGAGGGAACAATTGCTGCTAGCTACCTGGTCTTAGGTTTCTATTTATAAAATATGTTATTATATTGTGATATAAATATGAAGCCTTTGTGGCGCAGTGTACGTCAGTTGTGGGTTCAATTCCCATTTGGGGCATGAAATAATTTCAATTCTTCGCTGTGGTATCAAAACCAAAACTCCTTACACTTCGCAGTAATAGCGTAATCCCGCATATAGCCCGGATACCCAGTGTTAAATCACTCCGTTTCTCATTTTCCGCTGGATTCTGGAGGTATTGCGTGTTAAGTAGCGGAGCTCAACGCCGTGCTTTGCCTCGTGATCAGAAAGAGGAAATGAAAATATAAAATATTTAACTTTTTTGAGTGGGGGTCGAAACCACAACCTTCTGCGCTAACAGTCGCCGCACACTTGTGCTTCTACGCGACAACTAGAGTCATTATAATATATCTCAATTATTATGTTAGTACATCAAAATCAGTATCGATAGAACTCTAATAACAAAGAAGTCAAGCACAAGAACAATACAAAGTAGGTATGGATAGCGTCTGTTGCAAACGCAACGGATGTAGGTTCGCTTCCCACTCGGGTAATTAAGTTTTAGCTCGCCGTTGGGTTCCACCACTTAACACGCCATGTCTTGAAAATTGTGAAGCGAAGCTAAAAAAAAGTCATTCAATATACAATTAAATTGTCGGGAAAAATGTCATGATTATTATAGCTATAATAACGTTGACGTCCGAAGAAACATAAAACTAATGATCTTCACTCAAGCTGTTGTAGACATAAAGTAAATTCTTTCATTCGCGACGGAAAATATAATTTTCGAGTCCTTTTTACTTTATTATTGTCTGATATATTTATAATATTAAATTACGTTTTAATTTACCTCCTTAGGAAGAATTTGCCTTAAATATACAGTACCTTTTTTTACTTTTTTACAAATGTTAGAATATTGTATGCAATATACAAATTTAATAAAAAAATATAATTAATCTTTACATATTTATATAAATCCAAAATTAGAACACCAAGCGTTTGCCAAAATACACGACCGTCTGTCATAGTAATTCAGAGTGAGAAATATAGTGAACCCAATATAATTATAAATTAGTTGTTATTTTCACACTCTAATTTTGAAACTACTTGTCACTGGTTGTCAGAATATGAATTAACACGTGATGCCTAGAAAACCAACAGATATGACGGAGACTAACCAAGCTTCACTTTTAAAATAGACTTATTAACCTGTGATTTTTGTTAAAATATAAATTTTTATATGACCTACAAATACTATAAATGATATTGTGTGAAAAAATAGCAGTACAAAGCGTATATAAAACGATTGTTTTGTTAATAGTGCATAAGCAGTTCAGTCAAAACGCTAATTATTTATATCTTAAATTGATATTAATAAAATTAAAATTATGTTAAAAATTTTACTAAAACATTCACCTTATTAAAAATTTCCCCTAAATGTTCCCATAAAAACCTACATAAAAATAAATTTTGCTTGCTAAATCTACAATGATCGTGTTATATTCAACATTAGTGCCCTGTTCGCGGCTTCGCCCGCTTTAACTACACTAATATAGTATGCATGTGACAAATTACACGCATACATCGCTGGTAAGTGACTTAATAATATTTTATAAAGATTATATGTATTTATTTTATATAAGAAAATAATATGAAAATTTGACATAATTATTTTTAGCTTTACTTTACATTGTAACCCTGATAAAGCAGGGTAAGCAAAGGTTGCTGCCCACAAATTGACCGGAAAGCCAATTTTCAAGATATTGGTATTAACGCTACGCTTAGTCTTGTTAACAGATCAAGAAATTGAAAATAATTCGTTGCCACGAATTGGAATCGAGCTTGTTACTGACGAGCATATAGCCAGACGTAATGCCACTGCGCCACGACGATCTCAACAAAGACATAAATATTACAATATTATTTTCATAACTAAATGAAGATAGTCGTAGCCAAAATGTTGTCAGTGACCATTCCGTACAAAATATTCGTGTTAAACGGCACCAGAATAATCTTGGCCGCCTCTCTTTCTAAATAAATCACAAATATGTTTAAAACTAGTCGCATATTGGTTTTTTATGTTCTCATAAGTTTCACATTTCAGTTTTACTATTTTTTATTGATCCATAAAATACGTTAGTAGTTACATTAAAAGTCGTTGTTGGAGCGTTGGTCCGAATTACTAAAATTAATTTTATTACTGTACTTTAGATTGGTTTAGTGTAGCTTGAGTGCTTTGACTCTAAGCAGTAAAGTGGGACAAAATTGCTATACAGGCTAAAAGTAATACTTATTCCTTTCCGATTTATTTATCAGTTAATAAAATATTATAAAAAATAGACAAATGTGCAATGGCACAGTAAACTTTTTATTTCTTTGCTCTAGTAATAAGTTAAAACGCGACATTGAGTAGCGCCACTCAATACGGAATGTCTCGAGAATACGACGGAAATTGGAAAACGTAGTGTCTTAATCTTAAGTTCGCTCTATCTACCATGATATATGCGGAATACGTCGTAAAGCTAAAAAAATCTGACTATAAATGCGACGACTGTGTGTTCGATTCCGAAATTATTATTTTTACTTTTTTCACTTTGGTAACACGACAAAGAGGTTTTCTTTGCCTAGGCATCTAAATGCAGGATACAGCGTGAAGTTGTGTAGCTATCCGGCAAGGGATAAAGCGTGAAACGAAAAAAAAACATTGTGAAAACCTTTCTTCTTTTGAAATTGGTTAAGACAACTTTTCTTGTGAAAAATCAGAGTACTCTAGCAAGAGTGATGTTTGACCTAACGACGATCAACAACCATTAGTTCACAAGTTCTATTCGTCTTTTAAAAAAAAATCTTGTAAAGAGTTACATTTATCTTTTCTAATTTAAGTTAAAGCTAGTATTGGATTTTATATTTTATGTAAGAACATAAATAACAGTAAAACATACAGTAATATAAATATTTGTGCAGATTCTGATAAGAGTTTTTTTTTCGTTTCACCTATTTAAGAAAAAACCTGCACGCTACAAGTATGAAGCTATATAGTATGGTAGGCAAAAGGAACCTAGTGTTAGACTCTCCGTTCCCTACGTTTTCGCTCAGTTTTCGAGACATTGTGTGTTGAAACTCAACGCAGTGCTTTGTCTTATTATCAGAACGAGAAAAAGAAAATGATTCATACCCCCGTGCGGGGATCGAAACCAACCGCCATATCACGTCACAGTCGGACACAGTGCCGCTGCGCCACGACGGCCATATATTTTTTACACAATTATTAAATTATACTCATTTGTGTTACGTACATAAAAAATGTTTCCATATTCCAAACAATAATCTGGAAAACAAGTTTACTTTCTCGAGAGTATGAATACAAATATATAGACATGCTAATATTGTCCTTGGCTTAAATATCCCGCTTAGCCTTTCAAATCTGTTGACAGAAACACTTTAATAAAATACATGGTGATTTTTGTTATGTATGATGCAAAATCAAGATGAGTTAAGATAATAGTGCTGAAATAATATACATTTTTTATTTGTCGTACCTTAAATTACAACTTTCCTTGTTTAACTCTTCGTCGTTTATATTAATATTTCTATTCATATTGCAAAGGTACTTTTTATCTATTTTTCCAATAAATAAGCTGTATTAAACAAATAGAATTTTAATCAAAACACAGTAATAATCCGTGAGGTCTAAATTGAATTTTGTATTTGTGTTAGTGTTCATTTATTATGTAGGTGTATTTATTATTAGGTGTAATGTAACTTGCCTGACCTAACTGCTTTATACTACTTTTTAACAACCGGCCCCTTTTACTACTACACAGGAATGGAAAAATGTATGTATAGCTCTACTTCAAATGGTCACTCACACAAATGCAAAGCTTAGCTTAAGCCTCGCAAACTGTTTATAAAAAAAATAAATGAACTGCAATTATAAAAGATGTATAAAACAACTTTCTTGAGGCCCAAAATATGAAGTAAACATAATAAAATTTTATTTAGATATGTTGAGGTCTGAATTATTGATATTGATATTGATGGTCTAATTATTTTATTTAGATATGTTGAGGTCTGAATTAAATAAGTCAGCTAAAAAGCTAATTCCTATATATAAGACGAACATACAAACACTTGGCTTTACCTCGATATATATAGCTACAGTTTGGTTTTCCCGCGTACGTAATAACGATCGTGAGTTAGCTTCTTCTCAGCAATTTTACAGGAATATTATTACGCCATGTTGGTGTCTGTCTCAGCCCAGTGGTACAGGACCTGCAACGGTTATTACTTAGATCCCATTGGAAGAAGGAAAACGACAAAATTAGGCGTAGAGTTCTGCTACTCACATTTAATATTATGTATTCGAATTATATATCAAATCAGGAGTTGCAGATTTCAGGATTTCAGGATTTTCAGGAGACACCATAAACTCTTCTAGAAAATTTATCTATGCTGATGCATCAAAAGGCTACTTTATTCTTACAAATTGAGTAATAATTGAAAAGTAATCAGTAATATATTACTAATCTTTCTGCCTCCAGAATTAGGCAGAAAGTGGGGAAAGGAGTGTCTTAACACTAGGTTCCCTCTGCCTACCCTGCTGTTTGCGAGATACAGCGTGAAGCTGATAAAATTTTTTTAGTAAGAGTATTTAAATGATTTGTGTAAAAACTTATAAACAAATAAATACTTTAATATTAAATAATACAAGAAACTACATAGAATAAAAAAAAATGGTTGTGAGATTTCTTTTAACAAACAGAAAAAAATATAATAATGAAATTATTATATTTATATAAGTATTAGATATCATTAAAGAGTAAAAATATACAAGTATATTTTCAAGAAGGGAAAGGAAACGAAGCGACTGCGGCCTATTAATTCCGCCCTTGAACTGGATTTCGGTCCACAATCATTAGGGACGTGGTTAGCCGAACTATCACAAAAGGCACTCGAATTAGGTAGCGTTTAGGTGTAGTATTGGTAAGCGCCTTAATGAATATCTTCTGTTAAATTCTATAAATTTGGGAGAATAATATTAAAGTCGATTAAAAGGTCACATTATGGCAAAGGAATATGAATGTATATGAGTAGGTATATACTATGGTTGTGGGTTCAAATATCAATGAATTATTTACATTAGAAATATTTATCTTTTGGGACTTGTTACGATTAAAAATGAGACAATAGTTGAAAATAACAGTTTTAAAATACACCCTTTAAAATTTCCCTTTATATTACACTTATCTTATCTTATCTTATCTTTATATTACGCTCTACTAAGTCTACTGTTGCAAACAATTTTCTTATTGTATTTTTTCATTCATTTATATTCATTGTAAATACAATACAGAACATTATATATTTTTATAATTGATATTTAACAATTTAAGCACGCGTATTAACCTTTATTCGGCTACAGTTAGTTACAGACAAAATAAATAAATCAACTAACACAAAAGACTCTCAAACTATATTAACTTGTTTACTCCCCTCGGAATACGGTAACAAAGTATCGTATAAATGATAAATAAAAGCTAAGTTTTTTTGTATTACAATATTGTAGAGCTTATGCTGGGCTTATTAAAATAATAGAGTCACAAAGGGAAATTTTTATGTGACTTAAAAATGGTTTTATTGTAAGATATAGATAGAGTGACCAAGTTCTTTCTAAGTAGTAATTGCATGAAAAACTCGCCTCATCTAATTTAGAGATTTAGTAGCACAATTGAATATCATGAAAAAAATGCATAAATAATTTAATGTCATTTAAATACTTTCGAGATACAATAGAGAACCTAGTGTCAAGATAGTACGTGCTTTATTTCCTGCCTGAATTCAAGATATTATTTGTTAAAGAACGTATCGCCGCGCTTTGTTTTTCAGAGCAGGCAATAAATATTATTCTTTTCTCCAAGTAGGAAACCTCTAACTACAATCAGAAACTGTCCCACTGGTCACGGTGGTCTCAATAGTATCATTTTAACCTACAATTCTACTCTCAAACCTCTACACTAACAAAATATACTTAGTTTGATGGTTAAATATATACCTAATTCTCGTAAGAGAACTGTCTGATCTGTTTAAAAGGTGTTAGGGTTATAAATAGTCAAGTATATTTGAACGGTACTCCGACGTTTTGGCTAGGAAGAAGTTTTATTTATAGTATAGTTTACTATCAACATTTTAATCAATTACCTACTTTCTTCTATCTGAGCTTTTTACAGCAAAATCATATTTTAAATGGCCAGTATACGAATGATATTTTCAGTATAGACTGACTAGAGCCATTAGGTATATGAAATTAACCAATAGAAAATCTCTACAAAATATAATAGTATCTGATATCCACTGATATATTCTTCAGCAAAGGGTTTAACTAAGACTCTATAATTAAGACTTTTGTAACTGATATCCCAAACACCTTTTAAAATATTATTTAATAAATAATGCCTTGACTCGTGATGTGTCTAGTGGTTAGAACTCTTTATAGTTGTGATCGTGAAGAACCCAAAATCTTTTAGAGATTCAGAGGAACCAGTGTTAAGAATTTCATATTATGCCATTAGAAGGTATCGCTTTAATAAGATATTTGCCATCAGAAGTTGTTCTTGTGTCAGTTATTTAGATAACTGTAGACTCGACAATATAACATTGTCATAACTCGAAGCTCGTCCGAAGATAAGCCAAGAGCGCGTCCTATCTTCCCCTCCACTATAACTGCGAACTAGTTATAATAAGAGGAAGAAAGAGTACGGGCCCCTCCCCGCCCCTACACCGTGAATTCCGACCAGACCGTAGCTTTACAGTCATCATTGAACCCTCCGGGACGTTTGTGTGTGATCTTTCCGAAGGTACTTGTTACGCTTGTTTATATTAAGATTGTATTAGAATAGTGATTCGTGATGTTGATTGATTTGTGAGATCAATATAAGTCGTTGGAACGAACGCACTACCGCAAGGCGGCCGATATGTTAAATCAACGCACGGCACACACCTCACAGTCGTGTCTCGAACCGTAGGCGGACACTACTACATACACCAGAGTTCCAGGACATAAAATAGCACCACACACCCGTACGAGACAGGCGGACACTACTACATACACCGGAGCTGGGACATAAAGCACCACACACCTACTACTCGTATACCAAGTCGTAGAAA
>JAATLQ010009860.1:107399-120266 GCA_013421005.1 Heliconius erato x Heliconius himera
ACGTCAGCCTTCGCGACGTCAAGCAACATTCAATATTATAATATGGATCAAAGATCCACAATATGTGTCGCTCCTACACATATATTGCCTTTATAAGAAATTCGATCCTAAAAGATCGTGCCATGATAGACTTCGAATTATCACATTATATTTATTATACATTTGGTACGAGTCTTTATGTGCATCATATTTATTTGTACCGTAGTACTTAATAGTTCGACTCGACCGCTGCCTTCCGAACATCACCACCACCTATATATACGGAACGACGGTCTCGATTAATATTTTATTCAAAATATATAGTTTGTATTATTCATAATTAACTATGTTATTTATGTGCATTGCCATGCATATTTTATTTTATTTATTTATTTATTTTTTACTTATACTCAAGGTATATACTGTTACACTTTGCTATATGAGGGGCTGTATCATATGAGCTGTGAGTTAAAATTTTCACAGATAGTTAATGTATTTTTGGTGCTATAACAAAAATACTAAAAAGCAGAATAAAATAAATAATAAAGATGGATCCCATATAATAAATTTGATTTTTTGCAAAATTGAAGAAGAATAGAAATATTGGTTTTTATGCATTGTTAATGTGGTTTTGACAAATAGAATAAAAAAAAATTATATGTTCAATAAATGCATTTTTTTAGACTACAAACAAAACGATTAAAGATTTGTAATGCAATGTAATCATAATTTTATACGATTACCTTACCGCTGACACGTGAAGCAATAAAGTAGCGTTATTTCATGTAGTCCACGCAGACAAAGCCGCGAGCGTATCTCTAGTCTTATCTCTAGTCCTAGTCTTACATATAATAAAACAGTATAAATATTTTGTCTGTACATTTCGTATTTTTGGCTGAAATGGATAGAGGAACATTTACTATAATTTCCACCAAATGCTTTGTTTTAACTCAACAAAACATTAATTATATTATATTATATTATATTATATTAGAGTTTGTTTCATCAAAATCGGCTCATTAAAAAAGTTATCGTCGTTTGAATGAACTGAAGGCATGAGTTTGCCTGTGAATACATAGCAATCCATATATTTATTACAAATTCGAAAGTAACTCTGTCTGTCTTTAATAATTTTAATATTAAGAATTTCCTTTAGTTCCTTGTAGACCAGTCGTGGAGCAGGAGCACAAAATGCGACTGTAAACGGGACTGGTTGTGGGTTCGATCTTTACTCGAGGAAATGAAATATTTATTTAAATTTATATTTCCATTTCTTCGGTCTAGTGTCGAGGCAAAGCGCGGTGTTGAGTTCCACCACTCAACACGCAATGCCTCCAGGATTCGGCATGAAGTGGGGAACGGGCTGTCTGGACACTAGGTTCCCTCTGCCCACCCTCCTGTGTGCGGGATACAATGAAATGCATTTTGTTTGTTCATTTTAATTACTCAGGTAGTTTTTGTAATATTAGAAATTGTATTTCCCTTACTTATGTCTACTTATTATTCTTTTTCAGTTTATTTTCATAATTTAGGCTTATTGTTCTAACCAATCCTGTAGAAAACTGAAAATAATATGATATATTATATTTAATAAATATTCGTATATTTCAAGCGGGCGAAACCGCGTGGGTCCGCCAGTTAAATATATGACTATACACAATGTGCCACATTTTTCATAATTTTCATACACAATGATTCATTATTCTATGACGAATTTATAATTCTTATGATAAATATAATACGCGAACTACAAAACATGCAAAGCTAGCATTAAGCTTATCTTTGGTCGCACATTTCAAAAACCTATTATTTCAAAATGTCTCTTTATGTACTTTATGGTTAACAACAATATATTATATTTTTATTTCTTTATTGAGTGGTTGGACTCCGTTCTCATTACGACACTGAGTGGTGTAACTCAACGCCGTTCTCTGCCTGGTTACCAGAGCGAAGAAGTTATATTTTCCATTTCCTCGATTGGTAATCAAAACCACAGCATGATCACAATATATAAAAATAAATTGCTTAATTTCCAAACAATACAAGTATGTAAAATTACAGTAAAAGCTTTTAAAACAAAATGGATATCTTTTCATAAATTTTCTTATAGTATCGCGGTAAGCAGAGCACTAAACGTGACAAGTGAAGGTTACGTGACTTACTTTTGATAATATTTGCATTCACGTTATATCAAAAGTGATTTCTATGACACATATTCTTAGATTGAGGCCAGTCGTGGGGCAGTAGCACAACTGTGTAAAAGCGGCAGGTCGTAGGTTCAATTCAGACTAGAGGAAATAAAATATTCCAGATTTCTTATCCCTCTATGGTGACGACGCCAAGCGCGGCGTTGAGTTCCGCCATTCTACACGCAATACTACCAGAATTTAGCAGAAACTGGTGAACATAAATTTCTTAATGGGAACAGAGTGTCTTAACACGTAAACCTAAAAGAAAAATCTAGTATATAATAATGAAAAAATATTTTCACTAATAACTATAAGCTATTTTTTTTTCATTTTAAACAATTCTCTTCCTGCAATTTCTCCCACTTGGAATAATGGAGATAATTGAGTTGTGTAAGGTTCATAACACATTCTAATTGCTCTAGATAACTCTGGTCGCAGGTACAGGTCGTTTCATCAAAATAATTAACTTGATGTGATATAGCCTGTAGCTTTCTCTATATCTATAACCATACGACAGGAAAAGAAAATACTTTTTCAATTCAAAGCAATGGTTGCTGAGATTATCGTGTTCATCCAAACATATTCTTCCGCTTTTTATATTAGTATAGATTTTTTTTGAGCCTCAATATTTTTTACAATATGATGACGTAATCGTAAAAGATAATACAATGGTTTTGAATTCAAATCAAATCCTAAATACATATCCGGTTTTATTAGACAAAATTAGACGCCGAATTCCTGCCATCCAAAACACATAACTATTACAGTATTTATAGCCTACAGGTTCGTTCAATAAATCACAGAAAGTAAATCTTCTGCCAAGCTATAAAACCATTCAAATGAATGGTGAATACTTACACCGGTAAATTGGAGCTTTTTTTAACACGCTTTTATCAGATTTACATGTAACTATATAACAAAATTTAAGAAACGTATTAGCAGAATAGAAGAATTTGACATACTTGTAACAATTACATCATAATTAAACCTATTTGTTATACGTAGCCTGGGTGTCAATATAAAAATATAGTATCATCGAGCTGATCTGATGATGGAGTCAGGACCCGTATACTAGCTACAATATTAGCTTATATTTTGTAGCTCCGATTACACTATAGAACTTGTATCACTTGGCTTAGAAGACCGTTTTAAATTTTTCTATAAATTATGGTTTTTATTTACCCTAAAATTGTATAACACACATCAAGTGCGAAGAGAGGAACTGTCATATTATAAACAAAAATAAAACAAATATAAACTATCATCTTTTTTTTTAATTCTGGCTATTTTATAAGCTAATATATAGTACCATATACATATAAGTGACAAGAATTATGTCGATCGAGCTTACTTCAAAAAAACCTGAAAAATATAGGAACTTAATAGGATGAATACTCCATATGAAATAGACAGACGATTACTATTGGTTGCCTTACTTTAGTCACATTATTTTTATAATGTAAAAGAAGTTATAACGAAGAGAAAATTACGAACTAAACCAATTCACGGACTTTATAGCTTATAATTTCTGAGATTACTAACAATGGCCACGAACTAACTGCAAAATGGTTCTACCGCCACCGTCCATTTCAAAAATGTACCTACATTTTTGAACAGAATAACATGAATTACGCCTGGAAATAATTATTTCATAAAATATATGTGTAAATAAAATGTAAAAACTATATATTAAAGCTCACTATAATATTACGGTTGAATAAGCTATTTTTATTATAGTAGCGTAAAATATATTGAAGCGGTCATGGCGCAGTGGCTTCGCGTTTGACTGTAAAAGCGACGAGTTCTATTCCCAATTAGGGAATTATTGAATTAGGGAAAATTTTCATTACCTCGCTCTGGTAATAACATGAAACAAGGTGTTGGTGTAAGTTTCCTCTACCTATCTTTTTGTATACGATATACTTACTCTATAGTATAAGTATACTAGTCTCACTTCTTTATTTCTAGTTAAATTTTAGTTATTTTACGATATTTCAAATAATAAATTTGTCGAGAAAAATTTTTACTCATAAAAACCTCAGAAATTTTAAACAAAAAATCTTATGAAGAAAATTTAATTTCTTCTTTTTAATGTTACGTGGCCCATTTACATACTGCATTTAGAAAAGCACTTTCTGACAAGTGTTCCAAATTTTATAAAAACGCGTAACCACATCTAGGATACAGAACTATGGATACAGGATAAAGAAATATGGTAAGGTAGACAGAATGTTAAAGGTTTAGTTAAACGGCGGAACCCAACGCCGTAGTTTATTTTTACACAATAGTTAAATAGAGAATAGAGAAAGTAAATTTGTACATCTTCATTTTTGCAAAGACAATTATTTTTTACAACAATTAATTATTATCTTTTATTATTGACCTAAATTGCGAATGTACCTAACATTGCGAAATTATATTTTAAGGTGATAAGAGAAGCGAACGGAGCGTATAGGATATATGATTTGCATTGCAAATTGCTTCGCCCGCTTGAACTATACGCATATTTTTTAAATCCAACGTGACAATTGTCATATTTAATAGAAAAACGTTTTATTGGAAAATCTTTATTTTTCAGTAAATTTCATAAAAAATAGTTTAGCTGTTCCGAAGATTAAACCAGACAAACAAAGACAGGCAGACACACAAAAAAAATGTTTGTTTGCGTTTCGGGATTGTTTAAATAACTATACGCATTTATAACATTTTTAAAGTGTTAATTCACACTTAGGAAAGAAAAATATTTATTTAAAAAACGTATAAAAGTTTGAACGTAGCGGGACTCGAACCCGCTCAACCAACCAGGCCCTCTTACCTTTAAGCACGTTGAACGTGGAGGTGCGGGTTCAAATTTTTATACGTTTTCTAAATAAATAAGTGCAATATGCAGTTAAAAAAAACCCGGTTTCTTTTTTTCAAATCACATGCTCCTTAATGTTATTTATATTTAATTTTATTTATTGTTCTCCATATTATCATTTGCTAAAATAAAACCTAAAAAGTTTTTGTTATTTATAGGTAGAGACAGAATATTTGAGAGAGCTACGTCTCAAGAATTAGGCAATGCATGTGAAACGGGGTGCCTTCCCTCCAGGTTCTTGCCATCTATCCTGGTATATACGGAATACAACGTGAAGCATCTATGGTAGTCTGATTAAAAATATAATTATATACTTAGTGCATTTATATTAAAAAAATAATTCAAACGGTCACATTAAAACCGTTCACGTTCAGCGAAACGGGCCACTCTTACTTTATACTCCATATTTCTGTTCTATTGAAAAATATACTGAACTTATTAAAAATATTTTCTCGAAATGGTTAGCGAGCAGTAATTTATTTTATAATTTGAAGCGGTATAACGCCTTTCCTTGTTTTGAAAGCGTACTACGGATATATTTATAAATACATTTACTTATTTTTTAAGCTTTAATTAAGCTTCACGCTATATTCCGCACAAAGCCGAGTAGGCAGAGGAAACTTAGAAACCTAGTGTTAAAACACTCTGTTCTCATTAAGACATTTCGGTTCCCCACTTTCCGCCGAGTATCGGAACTAACAGCGCGCTTAGTTTTCGTTTTTTCCTACGAAACCGCACAGTAGTGAAGTGCCACGTAACCAGATGGTGTGGATGGTGATGGAGTTCATAACGTACGGTGCGGTTTAAGAATTCAGCGGCATTTCATAGGTCAAACAGTTCCCCAGAACACTTCCCCATCTGGATACGTGACACTCCAGTACTGTGCGGTTTCGTAGGAACTTCCTTCCACGCGCCACGCAACTGTGGAAAGGCCTACCTGCGGCAGTGTATCCAGGTCTATACGACCTGGGTACCTTCAAAAGCATGTCTGTCGCCACGGGGACCGTGAAGAAAATATATTATTTAAGATAATTGAGTACATACGTAATTGATACATGTTGTTTTTGCACAAATTTCTACTTGATAAATGCGGTACAGAAATGTGCTAGGCATGCCTATAAGAGAAGAGTTTTGGAAGACTGATGATACAGCAAATGGGGTTTTTAGTGGTTATTCGGAACAAAAACCGTCGACAGCGACCTTAATGCTGCGCTCAGTGACAAAGCTGCTGATCCAATTGCATAAATTCTCGGGAAGCCCTATATTAAGGATAGGAGGAGAAATTATATTAAGGATTTTTGCAAGGAGCGCCTCATGCCACACTCGATCGAAGGTCTTCGCTATGTCCTAATCAACTGCCAGGCCCTCTCCCTTGCTTTCGATAGCCATAGCCCAGTGGTGGGTTGATTAGACCAGACAATCGTCGACTGAGCGACCATAGCGGAAGCCATATGATGGTAATTAATCAATCGATGATCCACCAGATTAACCAAGAGCTGGCTATTTATAATGCCCTCTATCACTTTCGAGAGCAGGGAGGTGACAGCAATAGGCCTGTAGTTAGATGGATCGGAACCATCGCCTTTCTCCGGGATCGGATGGATAAGAACGCTCTTCCACGAGTCTGGGACTACGCCGACCCAATAAGAGTACCGAAACAAACGCGTTAGCACCGCTGTCAGCTCAGGAGCACATAAACCAAACACTAAAGGAGAGATGCCATCTGGCCCGCTTGACTTGTGGATTTCTAAAGAGGACAGCGGTCTGGCACCGCGGAATTTTCGACTTCGGTGACGTTGTTCCTCGGTCATCCAAAATCCATCGTGGCAAAGAAGAGAGTATCCAGGAGATCAGCTATCTCTTTCGCGGTATGAACCAAGATGTCATTTCCTATGCGTAATGGTGGCAGTGAAGACTGGCTAAAATTACCAAGTGCCGCCTTTGAGAGCGCCCAAAACTAATGAGTTCCGGACGGGTAGCTCTCAAGCTTCTCGCCGATTTTGTCGATGTGATCGGACCTTGCTCTGGCAATTTGCCACTTAAAGTACCTAGAGGCTCGGTTATACTTTCTCTTTGAAGCTTTCACCTTCGGATCCTTAGTAGCCATTGCCTCAGCCCAGATTTCATATGCCTCGCGTTCGCGAACCACGTCGGCAATTGCAGCGGCACAGGTACTAGGATAAGAGGAGACATTATATGATTGACTTGGACTAAGATTTTTTTAATTTTTAATTTATATAATTTTCATACAAAATAAGCAAACGACCGTACAAATTTTCTTTTCAAATTCACAAAACACAATCTCAAGAGGCGAAACCACAGACAAAGAAGCTGGGGAGGGACGTGACTTGATCTCTTGATAGATAGTACCGGTAACAAGATAATACAGGTGGCTTTGCCGCTTCGGCAAGCTTAAATTGATCACGGAACAAATATCCTTCCATTAGGTTTTTATGTAACCATACAATATGTGGGTTCAATTTCTACTTGGAGGAAAGATTTTTTAAATTATTTTCATGCGGCGCGGCGTGGCGTTGAGTTTCACCACACGATATCTACAGGCTGGTAGAGAATGCTCTTAAGCGTTAAGCCCGCCTTTTGTACATTTTTTTTGTAATTATGTGGAATAAAGTATATATAAATAATTAAATAAATATCTCGTATTTGGACGAGGGTCTTATCTCAAAATTATCTACACGTACCCCGCAATAGGGGAAAATGAGAAGTATATTTTACGGAACAGTATTATAGACATTTTAAATAGAATTTCCACGTATATAAAATAAGCGTATTTATATTATCATGTTAGTAGTATATTATTTATAATATTTTACAGTAATTTTTCATTTACCATTAATATTTTAAAAAAATTCACGTAGTAGACAACAAGATAGTTCTAAAATCACCAGAAAACTGACATCCAGCGACATTATTGTTAAAAATACAATCACATGCATTATCACAATGACGCAAATGAACCAAAAATATCACTTTTGTACAACTAAATTATTTTAAATCTGACCGTGACGATCTAATTCTGTATGAGACTCACAATAAATACACAGTTTTTTTTTGTTTTTGGGACAGTTGAAAAGAAATCATTTTCACTCTTTATCCCGTATAGCAAACTAGGCAGAAAGAACCGTAGCATTAGGACGATAATTCATGTTTCTATCAATTTTCGAGATATTGCGTATAAGTGGCGGAAATGCACGCCGCGCTATGTATTGTTATCAGTCCGAAGAATTTAAAATAATTAATTCAATCGAACCCAGAACCACCGCGCTTATGCGCTGCTGTTGGACTGCGACGACCCGTGGCCAAGCCGGTTGAAGTGACTTAAAATAAAATGTCACTTCTTACAATTGTCAATAAATGTAAGATATATTATGCATGTAATAAAGGATTTTAATTGTTTGAATCACCTTCATGTCGATAACGTCATCTCTTTATATTTTAGCTAATGAAAAAATGTTTCTTTACTAGAGTTACGAACTAATTTTACGAAACAATCGACTTAACTTCTTCACATAGGATAAGAAATGAAAAACACGAAGACATAGGTGATAACTGCAGCTTTCGGACAAGGCTAAAGTATTAACTCCACACAAGTTAATTTAAAGTTGTCTAATTAGAAATTACTATCGATCTTTCATTATTAAATTAAAAATATAGAAAATTTACATTTTATAAATTTATAACTAAGTAGTGAAGTATTCAACAATGTGACGATAATGAAAATTAACTTTCTATTAAATGAGAATTTCTGTTATGTGACAGATCGGAATTTCTGTGATGTTAAGACATAAGAAGCTCAAGTCGCGCTTTTATGATTTTCATTTCCGATAAGATAAAATTGTTAATATGCCAAGCAATATATTTAATATAAATAACATATGAATTTGAACATTCATTGCATTTTTTTCACATAATTCGATGTACACGTAAATATATGTAGTGTGTTATCAATGACCTATATATAGTGTTTTATTTTAAGCCATGTTGTTATGAAATAATCAAAAATATTTCTATCTAAAAATATCACCTAAGCCTAATTAGAAGGTTTTAAGCCTTAAACCCTGACCTCGCAACCGTTAATCAAGATCGACATCGGCGATACAGTGACCAGTTCACTGCTCACTCAGTATTCAGTAATAGTGCGATCGTCTGCGGTACGGACGCACGCGACGTGTCTTAGCCTGAACTCGTACGTAAATAAAAAAAAATATGATTGTCTTTGATTATATTTAAAAAATAACATATTTTCATGTGCTGTCAAAAATGGCGGGAAAATAAAAATGTGGATAAATGGATAAATAAATGTGTGAAAGTGTCAATTGTTATTTGTTTTGTGTTTTAGTGAATTTTGTGATTGATGGTAATGTATTTGTATATTGTTAAACGCAAGATGATCAGAATATATTTTTTTTCTTTATTAAAATATTTAGTGAAACAATAAACCTTATAAAGTATTGTGTTGCTATAACCCTCATTACACTTAGTAATAAAATAATATCTACAAGTTTTAACGATATTACATTAAGTTTAAATTTTTTATAACGTATAAAAACGTTCAGTTAACGTTAATAAGAAAATAATTCTTCATTTAATCTGTATTTGAAAAACCGACGCGCGTTGGTAAATATTTTTTATGTCAATAAATCAGGTTATCAGTACTTGTGGTTAAACTGTTTCAATATATTTCGAAAATATAAATATATAATTTATATGCATTTAAGCCGTTACAATGTAGCTTTGTTTTTTTTTGGGGTGATTACACTGTATTCCGCAGATAGCAGGGTGTGCAAAGAAAACTTGGGAACCTAGTGTTAAGAGACTTCCTTTTCCCACGGCGGAACTTAAAATAAAAATGTTAAATATTTCATTCCCCCAAGTGGAAATCGAATCCACGACCACGGCGGCCTCTAACTTACAATGTAATTGATAAATTAAAAAACAATTTCATTTTTATGTTCACACTGTCGTATACATATAGCGGGGAAAATATAATAATGAATTCATTCGAGCGGAGGTCGAACCCACAGCAATCGTGTTTTCATATCGACGCTGTGTCACTGCGCACAGTGGCCCCTCGAAGGAAATTTAATTAAATAATTGATGTTACGTCTCTTTTATATAGTCTACATCAAATAAGCTAATTTATTTGGCATTGAACATATTTACGATAGATATGTCGATATCAAATTAATCCAACGATCAATTATAAGCCACTTGAAAGTTTCCCAGAATTTTAATTAAGCCAATATTAAATAAATACGCGAAAATCATAGAGTGACTTTGGTAAGTCAGATTCTGTTTGGGAATGAAGTTATTGTCGTCATAGATATTTTTATTTATTTTACAATTAATATTTTTAAAGGGACATACTCTGTGGAAAAATTATATTTAAGTTTCATTTTATCTAACATTACTTTCCAATACCAAGTTGTCATTTCAAAACCCGGCGTTGAGTTTCGCCACTCACTACGCACGTCTCGAAAAAGTAACGGATAATGTGGAAAGGAGGTGTCTCTATGTTCCTTCTAACAACCCTTTTAAATGCGGGAATGTGCGTGAAGAAAAAGATATAGTCAACAAACACGAGCGCGGCGTTGAGTTTTGCCACTTAACAATTTCTTGCCAATCGGATAA
The DNA here is from genome assembly GCA_013421005.1 of Heliconius erato x Heliconius himera. Classification (NCBI taxonomy): domain Eukaryota; kingdom Metazoa; phylum Arthropoda; class Insecta; order Lepidoptera; family Nymphalidae; genus Heliconius; species Heliconius erato x Heliconius himera. The sequence continues at coordinate 118,080 of JAATLQ010009860.1, forward strand.
AAAGTAGAGAACGCACACTAGGTTTTCTCTGTACCAGTCAATAGCAGGGTTATTGACTGATATAGGCTGCTAAAAAGTCAGTACATTTCTGTTTCTGTTGTATTGTTATTAGATATATTTCTACTTCAATACATTTATGAAGGTACTAAAACCACACAAATTACTGAAATCGTTAAAGCTTTTACGATATGATGAAAATTTATAAGAGCATCAAAACTTTTACCACCTATGAAGGAAAGAGCAGTACTGAAGTGTATACTCATACATCCTTATATGTTTTTTGTGGTAGGTGTATAAGAAAGTAAAGAGAAAAACACAGCAAACACAGCATGTGACTGTATGCGGGGCATTAATATATTGTTTTGATTTTCTCGTTCTAGTAACCAGACAAAGCGCGGCGTTGGGTTCCTCCACTCTACACGCATTGTCTCAGAAATTAGGCCAAAAATGGAAACGGAGTATTCTAACGCTATATGAATAATAAAGAAGCTAAAAAAAAATAGATAATTTTGTATTTATTTAATGATAGTTGAATAAATGTATAAATGTAACGTGAAATGATATTTCAATATTATTCTTTTCATATGAAGCCTTACCTGTCGATAAAGACTCTTAATCCATGATGTTATCCATTGGGTGGCGGAAGCTATCATTTTTTAGAAAAAGGCTTAGCACATGCATTTTCTGTGAAACACGCTATTTAGAAACAACTTTAGAACCAATAAGTGCCATAAAATGAAGGAAATTTAGAAAAATCTGATGATGATTGTATAGTCCAATATCACTTAGGAGAAGATATTTCAAACATTGGCCCGTTCTAATCAAACTAAGTGAAGTTTGTTGGGCTGTACATAAACACAAATCGTCTTTAAAATAAAAAGGAGAAAGTTATGTATGTACTTCTAAGAGAAACGAACGATCTAGTAAGATTATTTCTGCAAAAAAACGTAAAATACGTGAGTAAAAACGAAATCTATAAGAGAAATACGTAAAATACGTGAATATTAAAAAAATGTGTATTAAATGTCACACTTTCAAGTTCATGGAGGTACGTATATACAATACATATGTATTTAAAAATCTTATTGTAGACGAACAAAGTATAGTCTACGCCGTTCAATTCGTCACACCATTTTAGTTTGTACATTACAACGGAATAAATGAGGCACACAAATGCCACAGACATTCTTTTGCCTTATATTCTACTTTTATATATAGATATATTTTTTCATTTTTACAATATGTATAGCTAAAACAGTGGCACAGTATCTGACTGTAAACGCTATAGGTGTGGGTTTTATTCCTTTTCAGGACAAAGAATTATTTTCAGCGTTAAATTAACATAACATAACATAACATAAAAACTCTTTATTTCACACCAGAAAATTACAAAATTAACAAATAAATTCATATAAAAATAAAAATGTGAAAAGGCGGCCTTATCACTAAGAGTGATCTCTTCCAGGCAACCTAATCAAAAGAATCAATTTAAAAGAACGGGCATGGCGCGGTGCAAAGATACAAGAAAATTACATATAGAGATATTAACATAAATAATAATATTTATTTATAAACCTACACAAATACTATCTCATAAACTACATAGAATACACATACATAATAAAGAAATATAAACAGAAAATACATGATAAATACATAAAAACATATAAAATAGACTACATACTAAGATAGTAATTTTTAACTTTATATTTAAATATATTTATGGATTTAAACTGCCTTATAGCTCGTGGTAAGCTATTCCATAGCTTCGCAGCTTGGACAGTGAATGATTCACTGTAGCAACGGGTACGACACAAAGGTATTTCCAGGACATTATCACTTTGGGAGCGGAGACTTAGGGGAAGACGGGAGTTGGAGCCGCGAAAGGTAAAGCGTTCTTTAAGGTAAGTGGGAGTATCAGGATGGAAGAGAATAGAGTAGAGAAGAATCAAGGTGTGGACATTCCGACGTTCTTTAATGGGAAGCCAACCAAGCTTCGTTCGATGCTGACTGATATGATCAAATTTTCTCAGACCAAAGATGAACCTTATGACAAGATTTTGAAGGCGCTCCAATTTGTTGAGCAGTTGCTGTGACAAATCTAGGTAACAGGTGTCAGCATAGTCTATTATAGGTAGTAAAAGTGAGTGTGCTAGGGTTATTTTGGTTTTTATTGGTAATAGATTT
>JAATLQ010009861.1:0-13304 GCA_013421005.1 Heliconius erato x Heliconius himera
ATGTACTTAATATGATTAAAATCATCATTTAACAGGTGAACAGCTAGAATAAATATTAATTTTAAGATTGACCTTCTATTTTATAATATTTTACTTTAAAACATAAGGCAAATCGCGTATTTCATCGTCTATTCTCAGTCAAACGGAATCAGAATAAAATATTTCGAATGATGGCAACCTTTGCTTGCGGCAGCCATTTTCCAGGCAACCATGTGTTTTAGTGATGACAAAAAAATAAGGTTTAATTTGATATATAATTCATTAAAAAAACACATGAGTGCAAATATTCACATTAAGTAAGCTCTTTAAACCAGGCAACCTTGGACTTGCGGCAGACTGAGAGCTGGCAACCATTGTTTTTCCAATTCCTTATGCGATTTTCTTTCAAATGATGTGCGATTCACATAAAAAACATATGAGTGCAATTTTCTCCAAAAATGAGTTACGAAAAACATTAATTAAAGGTGATTGCGGCAGGATTTTTTTGGGCAACCCTAGTGTAATCTATTCTACTATCATGTATCATTCTTAAATATAAGTTCCATTAGAAAATCTAATCCCTACAGTTTTAAACGATGGGATCTTAGGCCAAATCTTTTGTTAACAGATTAAATTACACTAATTGTCGGTGGCATACTATTGTGCACGAACGGACCATCTCAAAATTTAAATTACGAATAATGTTTATTCTAAACAACTTTTTAATATATAAATCTTTTTTTTTATTATTTTCTACACTTCTTTAGGGAAATAATCTGATACTTTAAGAAGTTAAAAAAATAAATCAAATCAGCTTCACGCTGTATCCCGCACCCAGCAGGGTAGGCAGAGGGAACCTAGTGTTAAGACACTCCGTTCCCCATTTTCCGCCAATTTCTGGAGGCATTGCGTGTTGAGTGGCGGATCTCAACGCCGCGCTTTCCCCTCGACATCAGACCTAAGAAATGAAAATATAAATGTAAATAAATATTTCATCTCCTCGAGTGGGATCGAACCCACAACCAGTCGATTTACAGACACACTGTGTCCCTGCACCACGACTGGCCTTATTTATATAAATCTTTTGTTAACAGATTAAATTACACTATTTGTCGCTGGCATACTTTTGTGCACAAGCGGACAGTCTCATAATCTAAATTACGAATTATATTTATTCTAAACCACTTTTAAATTTATAAATGTTTTTTTTTATAATTTTCTACACTTCTTTAGGGAAATAATACTTTAAGAAGGTGACCTAATATCAATAATAAGAATTTAGAGGCCAGTCTTGGCGCAGGTACACAAAGTTTGACAGGTAAACAGGTTGTGGATTCGAATTCCACTCGAGGAAATTAAATATTATTATATTTTCATTTCTTCGCTCTAGTGTCGATGACAGAGATGAGATTATTCGCGTTTAGTTTAGCCACTTAGCACGCAAGCAAACACGCTTTCGAATTCAGAGGAAAATGTGTCCAATATTTGGAGGTGGAGTGAAATGTCTTACTAGGTTTCATATGCCTATCCTGCTGTGTGCGGGATACAGCGTGAAAAAAAAAAAATTATTAATGTGTATATAAACACATGCACTAAAAGCTTCATAGTTTATACATTCTCTTGTAACTACTTTTCCTCTTTATTCGATACATGTAGGTCATCGTAGTAATATTTGTACGTTGTCGATCTCGGCAATATCGCGACATCGACATGACCTTTTTATTAATTTTCGGTATACATTACTAAAATATATTTATACTAGATACTATAGAAATTTTCTACTAGATATGTAATACAAAAAATTATCAGCGTTAAGACACTCCGTTCGCATCGTAGATATGTATATTTTATAAAAAGAAAAACATACAATACCTAATTTAATAAAAAGTGTAAAAAGGTAATAATTATTATATATATAAAATAAAATAATAGTCAATTTAAATGATAAAAACCGTAAAGGGGCCAGTCGGTGTACAGGGGCACAAGTGTGTGACTGTAAACCCGACTTGATGTAGGTTCGACCCGCAATCGAGGAAATGAAATATTTATTTAAATTTACATTTTTATTTGCTCGATCCGGTGTGATCTAAGCGCGGCGTTGAGTTCCACCACTCAACATGGAACGCCTGCAGAATTCGGCGTAAAATAGGCAACGGCAGTGTCTTAACACTAGGTTCCTTCTGCCTAACCTGCTGTGTGCGGAATACAGCGTGAAGCTAATATTCTTTTTTTAATACCGTTTTAATTTTACCAATATATGTATAATAGAATAATGATGTCAAACTCTGAGGCCAGTCGTGGCGCAGGGGCACAAAGTGTGCTTGTTAATCGACTCGAATCGACGACGTTCAATCCCAACTCGAGGAGATGAAATATTTATTTACATTTATGTTTTCATTTTCTTCGCTCTGGTGTCGAGGGAAAAGCGCAACGTTGAGTTCCGCCACTTGACACGCAATGCCTCCAGAAATTGGCGGAAAGTGGGAAACGGAGTGTCTTAACACTATATTCCCTCTGCCTACCCTGCTGTGTGCGGGATACAGCGTGAAGCTAAAAAAAATTAAATGTCATACTCTAATGAGTTTCTAAAGCTACATATAGCTACGAGTGACTGTGTTGCAATAATAAGTTTACAGTATCCAATGTATCCGTTTATTACGTCGCGTCGCTTTTGTACTCGTACATACGAGCTGGTAAAATCGATGCCGCCGATGGATAGGTACGTCTGTATGTTCTCATTTCTATATGTTTTAGTTTATATTAAAACTTTAAGCTAACAAAATGTTAAGAATTGTCAATTGTAAATGGAAATGGAAATATCCATCTAGTTCTGGATGAATTTATCTATGTTTTTATACGGTGGTTGTCGGTTCTAATCCAAAGCAAAGTATGAGCATTACTATCTATTTAAAATGTTTTCGTCTTTTTGACCTGATTATGGATAATATTGATGGTACGGCGTTAGGTTAGTGGGAATCGAACTCACAACATGTCGCGTTTTCAGTCACCCACTTGTACCCCTGCGCCACTGGCCTCGATTTATATTCGTTAATATGCTTTTTTAACCAGCTTCACGCTGTATCCCGCACACAGTAGGGTAGGTAGAGGGAACCTAGTGTTAAAACACTCCGGTCGCCACTTTCCGCCGAATTCTGGAGGCATTGCGTATTGAGTGGCGGAACTTAACGCCGCGCCGTGTTAAATGTTTTTTTATATAGATGTAATACGAATTTATGTATTTTATAATTATTTCTTATAATTGAAATTAATTAAATGTTAGGTAAATAAAATATATAATATCTATAATATACGTACATTAAATATTAACTTTGACAGTGTCTGCCTAAAACATCGTCGGATATGGATAAACACAAATGTATGATCACGATACAAACCACATTAGTACGTGTTGACTTTGTAAAGTGTGTCGGGGTTGATAGGTTTGTTGACTTTTGCCAATGTGAAAGCGGAACGAGAGTAAAAGAATTTATTAATTTATCTTTTTCTTTTGTACGAAAAATCAGATGGTAAAGTGTCGAAAGTGAAAATTACAAATTTCTTTTATCGTTATATTGGTTTCAATTATATAAACATTAAAAAAACGCATTAACAACGTTTTCTTTTTAAATAATAAAAAAAAGACATTAAAGTTTCTAAGTACTTCAAAAAAGCAATAAAAAGATGTGCGTTTTTTCATTTTTGATACCATTGAGACCATCGCAATTTTTTCCAACTAAAATTTTATCCTTAAACCCAAACGTACTAGCTGACCTAATTCCGTCTTCTATTTCTTTATACAGAGTATATTTACCTATTTGTACGTTATAGTATTTTGTGTTGATGCTCTATTGTATTTTATGAACATGAATAAATATATGAGGCCAGTCGTGGCGCAGGAGCACAAAGTGTGGCTATAAAACCGACTGGCTGCGGGTTCGATCCCCACTCCAGTGAAATTAGTTAAATTTATATGTTCATTTCTTTGCTCTGGTGTCGAGGTAAAAGGGCGGCGTTGAGTTCCGCCACTCAACACGCAACGCCTCCAGAATTCGGCGGAAAATGGGGAACGAAGTGTTTTAACGATGGGTTCTGTCTGCCTACCCTGCTGTGCACGGGATATAGCGTGAAGCTGATTTTTATTATTTAAAGTATAATGGAATAGCTCCATAGATTTCACCACGGTCTGACGTGTCGTCTGTACACGTACCTACTATAGTATGTACAATATCAAAATCTTCGCGTTCCTACGTCTGGAGGGAATATGTGATTTAATAATAAATTGAAAGCAAGTATTTCATAGACGAGTCCCAATTCCCAAATCACTAAGAAATAGGGAAATGGTTTACCTATTTCTAAAGCTTAATTAAAAAATAAATATCTACACTGTGGATGTAATGTTTACAGGATCTCTTTAATTTTTTTTTGTTCAACAGGTTAAAATATAGGTTTTGAACTCCAAATTCATACTTTTACGCACCAAAGAACACGCAAATTCGCCTTTATGAATGTCAAATTTAATCTTTTACGCATAAAATTCGCTATTCTTGTAGTAAATTTCCTATTTTTATAGACTTATATTTAGTCCTTTCTCTTTATTTTATGAAATGCCACCTCTAGTTGTGACAGATGTCAAGTGAAATTCAGATTTAGGGTAACGCTGAAGATATCACTTATACAACGACCATATTAATGTTTGTATAAAATTGCTTTATTTTATAAATAGGCATGAAAAATATATTTACTTAGGTAAATAATAAAGAGTTAAAGTTTAATAATTTGAATATAAAAGATCGATTTCCTCTGATGGAAATTAAATATGTAATATTTCATATCTTTGCTCCGGTGTCGAGGCAAAACACGGCGTTGAGTTCCGCCACTCATCATGTGAAAGGAACGGAACGCCACGGAAAATGGGGAACGGAGTATCTTAGCACTAGGCCTCCTGCCTACCCTGCTGTTTGCGGGATACAACGTGAAGCTGAAAAAAAGTATTAGCTTTTATGTACGCAGCATAATATTCAATTTACTTCAGTCTCACAAATATTTATCGGCAAATCTTGGTTTCTCTATTTCTGGTATCTCTTTAAACGGAACCTTGAAACTTTGAAGAAGCGAGGGAGCGCTTAATGTTTTTATTGAATTTAGATTCCCGATACGGTTAACCTTGAACAGTAATCTCTGCCACAGATCCGACGGGTATTTAATAACTTTTAAATTATTTGCCAACTTTGTTCAAATAACCTTCAAAGAATTGATCGGACAGGCGAGATTATCTTAAAATTTTGATATAGGTAAAGTTGACATTAATGTTGTGGAAAAAGGTTTGTGCTTTATTAATTCACGATATTATAAAGTAGAAATGTTAAAGAAAGTTACAAAAATATTCTTGTTGAGATTTGAACGTAATGAAATATTTAATACTAGCGGCTCGCCCACGGTTTCGCCCGCTTAAAATACATGATTATTGATTTAATAAGTAGAATTGATTGACAACTGTAATGACTTCTAATATGATTTTCTTACGACATTATCGTCAAAGAATTTTTGATTGTTTTAAATAAAAAATACGACCATTGTTGATATTTAATATTTATAAAATATACATAAAGCTAATTATTCATTACACGTATATATTTTTGTAACTTTATGTTCTTTTTACCTATATAATATACTCTGTTAAATGTGCTGATGTCAATGAATAATTTAATTTACTCATTCAGAAACAGCCTTAAATGTTAAATTATTGATTTAAAGGATTCATAATATTCTTTGTAAAATAACCGTAATAATTGCATACTAACTTCTGTACAGTTTTTAAATTAGTTACATATATTATATGAACGAGCCAACCAAAAAATCTTTGTATTTACTTGATATTTCTTTCAAGATCGTTCTTTATGTCTGTGTTGAATGAATTACGACTTCTTTCAAATGACGATAACTTTTTTTTAATGAACCGATTTTGATGAAGTTTAGTATTTAAGTTGAGTTAAAACAAAGCAATTGGTGAAATTTTCAAGTAAATCGGTTCAGTACTTTCAGAGAAAAATGCGGACAAAAATATGTCTACAGACAGACAAGAAATTCAAAAAAAATCTTTTTGCTTTCTATTATTATTTTTAAGTGTCCCTCTATACATTTCAGTCAAAATTACTAAATGTACAGACAAAATATTTTTACTGTCTTATTATATATAGAGATTTTCATTTCTCACTCTGGCAGCTAGGCAAAGCGCGGCGTTGAGTTCCGCCATTCTACACGCAATGCTCCGAGGATGCGGCGGAAAGTGGCGAATGGAAGTGTCTTAATAGGCACGGCCCTTTGCCTACCCTGCTTTATGTGGGACACAGCGTGAAGCTAAAAATAAAATCATTTGGCAAAAGATTAATGTTCTTAATAATTTTATAATATATTTTTAATAACATTTCTATATATTTAAATTTCTAATGAAAATTGTCTTCTTCTTGGTCATCTACAATTGAAAGAGCACTGGTACCCATAACACAAGTTAAATCTTACAATGGACACCAGAGTTTCAATAAAACCTGAGTAAAATTACATTACTGATTGCTATGACAAATAGATTTGATTTATTGTATCTGGTTATTGTACTTATATATTTTTTGACAATAAATTTTCATTTCATTTTTATTAAAATTGTCTATCATATGACATTTTCTATAGTATCTACTAATGCTAAAAAAAAAATATCGTACAAATATAAAAAAATGCATAAATTCCACATTTTAAATGCATATTTTAAAATGTTCTGTCATAAAGCTTCCATCATTTTCCCAGCCAGTTATATGTAATTTGAATCCACCTCCGCCCACTTCCCTTGATTGCAGGGAGGCATGATGCGATTTTGCGGGGTAATGTCGTCGCTGTGAAATTGATTCCAAACATAGATTGAAATTGTTTTCTTGTAAATTCTTTTTTTTTTTAATTTATGTCACATATGTATGTAAAGAAAGACATTTGTGTGAAATTAAATAATATGTGATATTACGTAATTTTTTTTGCGGAACTCAACGCCGCGCTTTGTCTTGACATCAGAGCGAAGTAATTTAAATAAATATGTATAATAATAACTTTTTATTGAAACGTTCTTTTCTTGTGTAAATTAGTTATTCTTATAATAAGACTTCGTGCTAAGTAAATATAACTTGTCAAATAACATTGTTTGAAGCACAGATAATATATAACAATATAATCTGCTTCGTATGTTCTCCATACAACGGCGACTATTGGCGAAGTGACTAGTGCTCAACTGGCACGCCCGAAACGCCATAAATTGAGAAATGAACTGAACTGATTTATAATAAGAGCTTAGTTTGGATTCTTGTACTTTTTATAAATGAAATCATTACTGAACTTAGCAACTCATTATTATGTTTTATTTGGTTATTTTTTTTTAAATTCATACATATATATTTGTGATTATTATTATTTTCTTAGTTAATAGAGTAATTTTTTTGCAAACGTGCAGATATGCTGGCAATTCGCCGTCTCATCTTCCCAAATATATTACTTAATTCCCTTGTTCTAATAATATCTTTCCAGTTACATCTTGCATTCATTCTATTCTCTTTTTCCTTTTGTTTAATATAGTAGTAAAATAATTATTTTCATTAGCACTGTCCGGAAGCAGCGCTAGTGTCAGCTCGCGTGCTATCAGCTGAGGGGGCCCCAGCGACACGGTCAGCGTCGGGCGTTGAGAGAAGACCTTCAGCTCCACGCCCGCCTCTGAATAAGAGAGGATCGGGATCTTTACTGTCGCAATCACCGCCGCAATCCAAGTAAGTGGAATTTAATTTTTTTTTAGCTTCACTATACCGTGATAGCAGAGTAGGTTGGGGCTCTCGTGCTAAGATACTCCGTTCCCCACTTTCTGCCTATTTTTCAGTATTTGCTTCTTTGTGGAGCAATTTGTTTTCTTACCTAAGCTAGGAAATAAAAATATTTCATTTCTTGTGTGGAAATCGAATCCACAACTGTTGCGTTTACCGTCACATACTGTGCGTTGCGGCTTGTGATTTCGTAAGATAACTTATCTTCTAAGACTTGAAGAATTTAGGTAAATTACTCACAGTGAATAGTGTTAAGAGACTACTTGCTCTATTTTTCATGCATTTGAGAAACTGGTAGTACGCAATGAGTCCTTTTAAGTCTGAATTTATTGTCTTTTCAGTCTAATACAGTCGTTTATATGACAGCCACAAATATTCCTTATAAATAAATTATATTAACACGTTAAGCAGAGGCCAATCGTAACACAAGAGCATAAACGTGCGACTGTAATCGTGACAGGTTGTGGGTTCGAGCGCCACTCGAAGAAATTAAATATTTAATATTTTAATTTCTTCGCTCTAGTAATTAAGCAAAGCGCGGCGTTGAGTTCTGCCACTCAACACGCAATGAATCTAGAATTCGGCGGAAAGTGGGGAAGGGAAATTTCTTAACAGGAACGGTGTATCTTAATACTATGTTCCCAGGTTCCCTCTGCCTACCCTGCTATGTGCTCGGGATACAGCTTAAACCTGAAAAAAAATTAAGATGTTGATATATCACATAAGTAATATAAACTTTAGATTAACCGAAAGTAAGCCTTTTGAATAGAAAATAACATTTTTATACAGCAATGTTTGTGAGAGTCATTTCTTTATTACACAAGAATTATACTTAAGCTTGGGGCGCTTTTCTGATTGTGTCGTATTACTTTTGTAAGCTATTGTTATTTCATAAACATAGAAGGGAAAAGTTCAGGGTGACACTTCGAGTATTATGCTACAGTTCTTTTTACGTCTGTTTAATTTTTTTTTAAATATAAATATATCAATAAATTTGATTCGTAGCCGTCGTGGCGCAGAGGCAGGAGAGTGTGACTGTAAGGCGACGGTTGTATGTTCGATCCCCACTCGAGGGGAATGAATGATTGTCTATTAATAATTACATTTCTTGATAACAAGTAACAATGCAAGCGCGGCTTTGAGTTTCGCCACTCAACACGGAATGCTTCGAAGTTTCGTCGGAAAGTGGGGAGCGAAGTGTCTTAACACTATATTCCATTTGTCTAGCCTGCTATATGCGGGACACAACGAGAAGCTAAAAAAACCTTGATAAAATTTTGTTTCTGTTAAAAAATGGACTTACAATGATATATAATATATTTTTTAAGTAAAATTTCATTTAATTAAAAATACGTCACAAATATCTCTTCAAAGATTAAATATTCATCTATTAACAAACGAAATGAAAAGGCATCAATTTCGTGAAAGAAAATTTATTAAGGTAATGAAATTGTCGTTGGAATGAGATATTGGAGACATTTATTACAGAACGTAGTCACATTGTGAACGTAAACCTTGAATATAACGAAAGAATTATAAGATATATTGATACATTCATCATACATTCTTTGTATCGGAAAAAGAGTGCTTGAATTTGGTGTACTTTTTTTACTGAGTAGGTCATTTTTTTTTAACTTCACGCTGTATCCCGCGTGTAGCATTGTAGGCCGAGGGAGCCTAGTGTTGAGACACTCCGCTCTCCGTTTTCCGCTGAATTCTGGTGGCAATGCGTGTTGCGTGTTGAGTGCAGGAACCCAACGAAATTAGAGCGTAAAAAATATTAAATATTTTATTTCTTCGAGTGGAAATTGAACCCACAACCGCTCCCGAGTTCCCCGCTTAGAGTCACACGCTTGTGCCATTGCACCATGTCTGGCCTAGGTAAAAAATATTCTTTAACTGTGAAAATATTTATATTCTCATCTGTGAGCTTCTTTAAAGTTTAATAAACTTTAAAGAAGCTCACAGATGAGAATAATTCTATTTTGTTTTAAATACTTAGATTTTGATAAGCAAAAAGGATGTAATATTGTATTATGTGTATATTTTGATTGAGGCCGTCGCATCGCAGGGGCCTAAGCGTGTGACTGTAAACGCGACGGTTGTGGTTTCGATTCCCACTCTGTGCGGGATACAGCGTGAAAATGTTTTTTTTATTCATTATATCTTCGTAACCTTTTTGTTGATATTTTGACATTCTGCGAAACCGCAAACCCGCACCCACCTCCCTTCAATTAAATCTGTTAATGTTATTTCAATAATGACAACAATCCTATTATAGCAATTAACTTATAATAAACTGTGAAATCACAGATTTCTCCTTTGAAAAATAAATCCATTTTTTTAATTTTAATTTAAAAGCTGCATTAATAATTAAATAATTTTATGCCAACCGTGGCGCAAGGACATAAACGTGTGACTGTAACCGAGACAGGCTGTGGGTTCAATTTCCACTAGAGGATTTTTTTTTCGGATTCAAGCTGCATCACGCACACAGCAGGGTAGGCAGAGGGAACCTAGTGCTAAGACACTCCGTTCCCCATTTCAAGTTCTAGAGGCATTGCGTGTTGAGTGGCACAACTCAACGCCGCGCTTTGCCTCGACACCAGAGCGAATAAATGAAAATATAAATGTAAATAAATATTTCATTTCCTTATTAATATTTCATTTTCATTTATTCTATAATAATTCTCTATATGTTGCAGTAAGCCAATTAAAACTGTAATAGCATCATATACCCACGCGATGCATTGAGTTGATTGCGTTTCAGCTATAAACTAGTTAACAACGATTCTATATGCATCGCTTTGAATCGCCGCTTGTTGAAGTTAGCTAACAGAGAAGTGTTGGAGTAAAATGTATGAATGTGCATAAATTCTAAGAGATTAGTTTAGTGGGTGTCTTTGTTTACGTCTGTCTATATGAATTGGAATGGAATTTGAATAATAAATGGGAAACGGAAGTGTCTTAATGGGAACGCAGCGTTTATACACTATGTTCCCAGGTTCCATCTGTTTACCCTGCCATGTGCGGGATGTAACGTGAAGCTAATAAAAAGTAATCATAAAAAAAAAAACAGTAATATTATAATTGTGAAAATGTGTGCTTGAATGTTTGTTCCACTTTCACGTCAAAAATACTAAGAGGATTTGGATGAAATTTTACATTAATATAGCTTATACATCTGAATAACACATAGGCTACATTTTATGTAAAGATTCAGTAAAAATTGGCTATAACATAATAATAAGTTTATTGGTTTAAGCGGGCGAAGCCGCAGTTGGTTCGCTAGTATTCTTATATACAGTTCAAGTCATTTAACATTTGTAGTTTTAAAATTCTCATTTCACTTAAATATTGTTTAATTAGAAGGACATACAAAAAAAATATTGACAATCTATATTACCTATATATTCTAATATTTTTGAACAAGAAAAATTTATTTATTCTTCTCTTTTATTAGTTGAATTTCCTTGCGGCACGTGCACGGTAAAGTTAGATAGAAAGAAATATGAGAGTTCAAGTTACAGTGAAGGACGAACTTTTATTTATAACTTTATTCTCTTTTACCTTTTACAAAGAACTGTGTGAAATAGACTTTGAACTTAAGTAAGTATTACTTGGAATATAGTTGTTGACTTTATTATAAAATTATTATTTCAAAATATATTATTTCATTTTTACATTTCATTTGAGGCCATCGTGGCACAGCGGCACAAGGGTGTAACTGTAACGTGACAGCGCACAGTGGGTTCGATGTCCACTCGGGGAAATTAATTATTATTTATTTATTTGTTATAATATTTGATTTCTTCGCTTAAACACCAAGACAAAAGCTCGGCGCGGCGTTGAGTTCAGCCACTTAGCACGTAATGTTTCAAAAAGATTGCGGAAAGTGAAGAGCGGAGTGTCTTAACTCTAGCTTTCCTTCGCCTATCCTGCTACGTACGGGATACAGCATGAAGCTTATTTTTTACTGTTCCTGAAATTCTTTCGTTTTGTCATAAAAAAAAAATTAACTATGTTTGTTTGTTCCGCGTTGAATTTCCAACTCGTAGCTGGGTGGAAGTAACATTTTCACAGCTAACTGAAAGCCAACTTTACCCAATTACGCCGCCGCGCCGCCATTTTGGCAGCTGCGACATTTTAATTACAAAAGACCACATCACATAGGTACATATGTAGGTATGTACGTACCTTTCACTACGTGAAATCCACGTTCATTGAATTTAGTTGAAAATTGACTTTATAATTAAATACACAACTCCAAAACTACTCGTGTTTTGAAAATGAAATATAGATATATATGTATATATTTTAGATTTATGATGTAATTCGCACTTAGCAGAGTAGGCAGAGGAAACTAGTGTTAAGACACTCCGTTTCAAAATTTTAGTCTAATCGGATCCGAACATTGCGTGTTGAGTGGTGGAACTCGACGCTGCGGTTTGACTTGTTATCAGAGCGACAAAATGATTCCTAATTAGCAGAATGAATTATTTAATATTGATAATTCAGGTCCCCAAGTTTGAATCGAACTCCAAACTGTCGCGTTTACAGTCACACGCTGTGCCACTGCGTCACGACGGCCTCGCAATATATAATGTATAGTATTATATACCTAGATATTTGTTCTCGGGTGTAATCTCTTCTTAAGCAGACTGCAGACACGTGCATGTCGAGTCCGAGGCCTTTCTATAAGATGTGGAACACTGTCATCATGGATTGTATAGAAGTATTGTTAATATTTCTCGATCGTATTGTATTATCTCTATTATATAATAAGACAGTAAAAATATTTTGTCTGTACATTTAGTAATTTTGACTGAAATGGATAGAGGGACACTTAAAAAGACTAATAGAAAGCAAAAAGATTTTTTTTGAATTTCTTGTCTGTCTGTCTGTCTGTCTGTCTGTCTGTCTGTCGACATATTGTTGTCCGCATTTTTCTCTGAAACTACTGAACCGATTTACTTGAAAATTTCACCAATTGCTTTGTTTTAACTTAATTTAGGTTCTAAAGTTTGGTTCATCAAAATCAGTTCATTAAAAAAAAAGTTATCGTCATTTGAATGAACTCAAGGCATTAGCTTGCCAGCGAATGTTATATAGAAATCGCGCTGGTATGACCCTGGCTAAAGAATGACATTCGAAACGTCTTGATTATATGAATGTTGATAAAAATATATATTTTTGAAGCACTATTATACAATAAAGTAAACAAGGCCAGTCGTGGCGCAGCGGCAAGAAGTGTGACTGTAAAACCAACTGGTTGTGGGTTCGATCCCCACTCGAGCCTGCCTCCAGAATTCGGCAGAAAGTGGGGAACGGAGTGTCTTAACACTAGGTTCCCTCTGCCTACCCTGCTATGTGCGGGATACAGCGTGAAGCTGATTTATTTATTTTAAGTAAACAAAATTGAATTGTTAGTAGAGATTACCTTCATAAATCGTAACAGTAAAGTTTAAATCGTAA
>JAATLQ010009872.1:7305-37738 GCA_013421005.1 Heliconius erato x Heliconius himera
ATCCCCACTCGAGGACATGAAATATTTACTTAAATTTATATTTCCATTTCTTCGCTCTGGTATTAAGGTTAAGCGCGGCATTGAGTTCTGCCACTCAACACGCAATGCCTCCAGAATTCGGCAGAAAGTGGGGAACGGAGTGTCTTAACACTAGGTTCCCTCTGCCTACCATACTGTGTGCGGGATACAGCGTGAAGCTGATTTTTTTTTTTTGATTTGAAATATTTTTTTCCTTTCGACTTACGGAACCTTATTAAAGACCTTGTACTTCCACTTTTACCTTATATAAATTGAATCTACGTATATCTTCTTAGTCAGTTTTTAGGTAAGCTCGAAGTACTTGTTTAAGCGGATTATATCCACAATTTATTTAAACCAAGAATAACTTTAACGAACAAAATAAAAAATTAAAATAATAACAATATGCGGTAAACTGTAAAAATTCTTTAGAAAGACAATTTTTACAAAGGCGTTCATTAGTAAAACTGCAATTTGCGAAATACTTAAGTTTGGAATAAATTTTTGGATTGTTGCCTTTTTAAAATATAATATTATTGTAGCCGTTTTAGCGGTATGGTACAGCGTCTCACTGTAAACGAGACGAGTTCAGCTTCCACTTATGAGAATTAATTGTGTTAATTTTCTCGCTCTAGTTGCACGACAAAGCACAGCGTTGAGCTCCGCCATTCCTCCCGTAATGTTATCTACAGCCCTTCTTATTACACGGACGGTGACCCGAACGCTCGTTTGCCTTGTCCGCTTTATAAAGTAAAATACTGGAGCAAGTACACACATTACCTCTATAATATGAATTAAATATTTATTGAGGTGGTGAGGGCAGTCGTGGCGCAGGGGCGCAAATTGTGCCCGTAAATCGACTGGTTGTGGGTTCGATCCCCACTCGTGCCAAGGGGAAAGCGCTGCATTGAGTTAAGCTACTCAACACGCAATGCCTCCAGAAATTGGTGGAAAGTGGGGACCCGAGGGTCTTAACACTAGGTTCCCTCTGCCTACCCTGCTATGTACGGGATATAGCGGGATACGGGATGAAGCTGAAAAAAAAAATGTATTTATTAGAGAAGTAATGGGTGTGTAATTCAAAGTAAATTCAATTTTTTTTTTATTTAAAGAAACTTTGACAAGCACTTTTTAATGAATGTCAAATGAACATAAAGCTACCTCCGGCTTGAAAGACAGTTCTGCTGAGAAGAGCAGACAAGAAACTCAACAGTTGCTCATTTCAATATTGAGGTTACTATTATGTTGTTTAATATAATATTACTATGGTAACTACCCTGCATGAAATTCAAATTATCTTTTAATTAAACACATCCTTCATATATTGTTGGAGAGTCAGTGATTGGGTGACAAGAGTGTAACTGTAATGCGATGGTTGTGGGTTCGATCTCAACTCGAGGGGATGAATTATTATTTAGTAATATTTTTTTATTTCTTCGCTTTGGCACCAAGGTAAAAGCCCGGCGTTGAGATGACAATGCCTCAAAAAAATCGGCAGAAAGTGGGGAACGGAGTGTTTTAACACTAGGTTCCTTCTGCTGTATGCGGAATACAGCGTGAAGCTAAAAAAAATGGACAGTATAATAAGCTTTTCTTATTGTAAAGGTTATTTTTACAGTTACTTTAGATATCTGCAATGGCAAATTTAAAATATATTACGAAATAAAATTATAGTTACGTATACACATAAATTATTTATTTACTTTTTGGAGGAGATAACTGGGCGATACAAGTTTATATTTGTTTCTCGTCCCTATCTTATGTATTTACTGCCTTAGGTTTCCAGGTTCTCTCCGTCTACCTGGCTTTGTGCGGAATACAGCCTGAAGCTAAAAAAATATTGCAAAATAAATATAACAATATCTGTATCCTTAAAAACATTTCGCAGAACATCTCGAGCTTTAAGAATATCTATAAATAGATATTAATATAATACTAGAGATCCAATTGACGTGTATAAAAATATACGTTGGCGTTGCCATAGCAACGTGTATGCCACTTTATAAACAAAATGTAAATATTGTCAAATGCATGGTAGTGTGTGTTATGTAGGTATTATTCATTGATTTAATGTATTTTATAAACATTTATTTTTATCGGCTTCACGCTGTATCCCGCACACAGCAGGGTAGGCAGAGTGTACTTAGTGCTAAAACACTTCGTTCCCCACTTTCTGCTGAGTTCTGGAGGTATTGGATGATGAGAGGCGGAACTCAACACCGCGCTTTGCCTCGACACTAGAGCGAAGAAATATAAATAAATATTTCATTTTCGCGAGTGGGACCGAACCCTCAACCAATTGATTTTACAGTCACACTTTGTACCCCCGCGCTATGATTGGCCTCAAATAGATACATAATATTTAAATTATATTATTATCTAATAATTACCGTCTACCCGACTATCCAAGGTCTTTCGAAATAGTTGAAATAAATATAAATTTACAATTAAACGATTTAATGACTAAACCTTTGAAATCAATTAAGAGGTTTCAATTTATTTAAAAGACCACTTTCTTAGTCTAAGAAGTTTCATTGAAGACTATTTCATTTTATAGAAATTTTATATAATTAGATTTTATAATGGTATTTCTGATTTAAAAATTCATGCTTCGGTTAGTTAAGTTAGTTTATATATTTCGAATTTGTAACTTTAAAAACGTAATTCAACCTTGGTATTAAAGGTGCAGTGGCACATGTGTATGTCTAAAAACACGATGTTTATGGGTTCGATTCCAATTCGGGAGAATGAAATATTTAATATTTTCATTTCCTCACTCTGGTAATGGAATAAAGCGCGGCGTTGAGTTCCGCCACTCAACATGCAATGCCTCGAGAATTCGGCGAAAAATAAGGAACGGTATATATAGTAGATAGCGTCTGAATAGGAACGAACTGTCTTAACAGTGGTTGTATATTTAACCTTTACGCCATTGTAGTGTAGTGGGACAGCATTTGAATGTAGTCGCTTTAGTTGTAAATTTTTTAAAGTTTCGCACTGTTTCCCTCAGAGAAAACAAGTGAAACCTGGTATTGAAATACTCCGCTCCCCACACAACATCCAATTTTCGTGAAACAGTATGTTAAGTGGCGAAATTGAGTGCCGACGTTGCGTTTTGTTATCTGAGCCAGGAAATGAAATAGTTCATTCCCCAAAATAGGAATCGAACTCACAACCGTCACAATTGCATTCAAACGACGTCCTTGCCTTACTTAATTATTAATATAAGCAATCCCCCAAGTGACGATTGAACTTACTACCAATATGATATTACAGTACAGAATTCCTTCCTCATTTAACCATAATAAAAATATACTATTTTCATATACTGGAATAAATATAACATTACCCAGTAATTTCAAATAATAACTACATATAATAACAAAATAAACATGGTACATCAACATTCCGGTTAATGCGACTCGGCACTCTGCCAGACATACCTATGTCTAGACCATTTGTTAATAATAACCGTTTTATTATTCACACTTCTATGTGTAATATAATATAAGAGTTTTAGAGGCAATCGTGGCGTGGTTGCGTGTTCGAGTCACATTGGTGAGAAGACAAACAGCGGCGTTGAGTTCCGCCACTCAGCATGCAATGTTTAGATAATTAGGTGGAATGTGGGGAATGGAGTATTTTAACACAAGTACCCTTGGTCATACGATTTTGGATTTTGGGAGCTAGGTTTCTTGCTAGCTAGCTAGTTTAATTTAGCATTGGGTGTTGAATGGCAGAACTCAACGACGCGCTTTTGCCTCGACACCAGAGCAAAGAAATGGAAATACATATAAATTTAAATAAATATTACATCTCCTTGAGTGGGGATCGAACCCACAACCAGTTGGTTTTACAGTTACACTTTGCGCCACGACAGGCTTTACGTTTTTTCTTTCAGTCTTCTATATGAAAGATTTATCACCGACTGGATTTCTACGTCTGTGTTCTTGTTAATTTTGTAAAAATTCTTAATTTTTTTACGTCACGCTGTATTGCGCACATGGCATACGCAGACAGAGGCAAACTCGTGTTAACCTAATGAATGGCTTCATCAATACACTTCCATTCTCCACTTTCCACCGAATTCTTGAGACATTGCATGTTGTGTGGCGAAACTAAACCTTTGCCTCGTTACCGGAGCGAGGAAATAAAAATTAAATATTTCATTACTCCGAGTGGGAATCGAACCCGCAACCGTCGCGTTTACAATCACACACTGTCGGCGCCCCTTCTCCACGACGACCTTTTCTTGATTCCAAGACAAAATAAACAAAAAAAAAGTATTTTCCTACTCTGGAAGATAAATTGCGTTGTTAAGTTCCGCTACTCGATATACAATTGGACGGAGAGTGGGTAACGGAGTGTTTTAACACTAATTAGGGAATCTAGTGTTTGAAACATTGTTCCCTTGCTCATTCTGCTAAGCGCAAAGTAAAAAAAAAACAAACTGAACTAGAAATTTAATTAAATTTGACTAAAATATTACTAAGGCAATAACTTTAAAGAATACCGTTAAATTTTATTTGAACATTTTCATTTTACTAAAGAAAAATGTCTGAGCTTTCGCCATTGACATGCAAAACTATCAAAGTAGTTAGTTTTTTAACCAAGTTTGTGGCATTTATTGGAAATAGTTCCACAGTGAGTGACATGAATACATAATTTTAAATTGAACTTCGGTTGAGATATCTAATATATAGCGATTAGATTTTTTTCTGAAAAAATATTTTATATATATTTATTATATATACCTACTCTGTTCTCCGCTTACCACCCGAATTCCAGACATGGCGACTAAATATTTTATTTATGATTCATTTCACATGTATATCGAACCCACAACTATCGTTTATACATTTATAATTTCGAATTATGCCACCATATTTACTTCTTATTTCCGTAACTTGACGCTGTACCCACATATGCAGGGTTGTTAGTGGTAACTGGCCGTACCTGAACGCCGCGCTTCGCCTTCTTACTGAAGCGAAGAGATGAAAATAATTGATTTCTCCAAGTGCGAATCGAACCCACTATGATCGCGTTCACAGCTAATCTTTCGAATTATGCCACCATGTTAGATTTTTTTTTCTAAAAAACCGATGTAACAGGTACTTTAGTCGACAAAATAGACTCACCCTTGTACCATCCCTTGAGTATATAAAAGTCGTGCTAAGAGAGCACTTTTATATATCTCCGCGTTAACTTTAAAAACCTATTTCATCCTTTTAAGGGTGGAATTTAAAAGAGCCCTTACTTGACGCTGAAAGTTATTTAGCGTTAAAAATGTTTATATCACTACTCAAAGGTTGACGAAATTACAAGAAGTCATTGCAGTGCAGTTACGTGTTTGTGGGTTCGATAACAACTAGGGGAAAATGGTCAGAATCAGTTGGGAATATATATTTTTAAATTTTCTTTAGATTTTATTATTTAATTTCCTTTAGATTTTTTAAAATAAATTCAGTAATTGCTGAATAAAAAAAAAATGAAAGTCGCTTTTTTTAATTAACGTTATAATCTTTGTACTTTCTACTCTTTCTCCCATTTAGAATGTAGAAAATGACATGACGATAAAAATTTATTATTTGAAGATATACATACACGCACTTAAACATACATACAAAAACTCCACCCACATACATAGAATAAAATAGAATAAACTTTATTGCACACATAAAACAAAGAAATATTTAAAGTGGACAACATAATTAAAAAAAAGAAATAAACATACTTTCAAAGACATAAACACATAGACAATTTCATAAGTTTTAAATAATCCTAATTTAGGCCCAGAACCATCGCTTGTTTAGACAGACAATGGGGTCATGCGTTTAAAGATAAGCTACTTTTTGGACTAAGCCTCGACATGTGCCTAAAAATATTAACATTTTTTAAGTTTTTTAAGTCTACCTTACGTTTTAAGTGGTAAAATTTAAAAAAGCTTTATACGGCATTTGCGTTAGCGTTTATAAAAATAACTGCAATAAGCAAATATAGGAGCGTGTTCACAGTAATTTTATTAGATGTATATGTTTTTTCTTTTCTGCTTTTCCACATTATACATTCATAACATAACGAAAGAAACAAAACTAAAGAAAATAACAATTGCTAAAATGAAATTTTCTTGTGAAAATGTTATGGTGTCGCAATATCTAACAAAAATCTGTTGAACAAATAAATCATTTTTATTTTATTTATCTATTTTTTTACAATATTAAGTAAATAATCGACTAGTCCAAAAAATCATAGTAAAATAACAATTTATTGTGTTGTTAATAAGAAGTCCATATAAAAAAATAACCCATAAAAAACTTTAAAATTTAATAGAACATTTATTTGTTACTGTTAAGATTGCTAAGATGTTCTTATTTTGTTTCTTTTAAAACAAAATTTTATAATATTTTTCTTATAAGTTTCAATATAACACGTCCTAGCACTCACGCGTGGAGCCACTCAACTCTGTGTTACACTTAATGGCTGTGTGTTGAACGTGATATTTACTTGGACGAGACGGTCATTGTTAAGATAACGTAGATATTTTTGGTTTGTAATGTTCCTTGTCAGTTTGTTTGTATTTTATATATAGGGTGGAAGCGTCAGCGCTCCTTTTACGGGAGCAGCACATAGAGTAATATATTTTAAACTCCTACTTAAAGAAATTAATCTAGATACCTCAACAATTTAGACGTAGGATTTTATTTTTCATTTCACGATGTTTATCCATATCTGTATTTCGTGTGACGCAGTTATGCATAGATACCAATAACGTAAACACATACCACAACAAAAATACTAATAAAGGTTAAACAACTTTGAACTTTGCCACAAATACTTAAGACTCGATTTTAAAATGAGGCGTATGCGGCGGTTTCCCTTTGATAGGTTTATGTGTGCGTGCGTCGTTCTTGACAAATGCCGTTTAATTTTACAACGATAATTTTATTATTTGGAAAAAATATATATATATTGTATTGTATTAGGCTTTTATAGAGTAACTGTGGTATCATTTAAAGTGGTGCTGACAAAAACACTTTGTATACTTTGCGATAATTTATTAAGAACATAATTTTGTAATAAACGTTTAAACTTATTAATTTATGTTAATCCCTATTTAGTATTTCTTATCTCGATTTAGTAAATAACGATTAGAAAGTTTGAAATATACCTATAATATTCTATCAATGAATTTGTGAGTCATAAACTGAAACACGGCGTTCAGTTACGCCGCACAGCATGCAATATTACTATTATTCAGGTAGAAAGTGAAGATAGGAGTATTTACGGGATTAAGCGTGAAATAAAAACTTTGTACCAACACAACACGCTCTAACACTCACTCAGTTCAGCATAACACTTAATGATTGTGTGCTGAACGTGATATTTACTTGACGGTCACTGTTGAGGTAACTTGGATGTTCTTGTTATATAATATTTCTTGTAAATTTGTATTTCATTCACATGTATGTATGTACATTATATATTTAATAAAAATTTCCGGAACTTCAGGTATGCTAGCTCAATTGATAATAATCAAAGTCGTCGTGAGTTTAGAAATGTCTCAAGAACTTATCATTTATATTATTTTCTATATTATTTGTAAGTGATGAATCACTTTACCTCTAGTTGGTATTTCAATATTACTCGACTATTTTATTATTTTTTTACTATTCTATTTTATTAAATACTGTTATTATAGCATTTCTTTTATTTGTTTCAGATACAAAAAAAGTCGTCAGAAAATTACATATAAAACAAGCTTCTTCAAAACAAAAAACAAAAAATAAAGAGCTTCCACTAGCTTCATTCATACAAAAGAAGTATTCGATACAATATTCGTTGTCAAACATCATACAAGTTCAGTGGCAGCGTGGCACGGTGGTAGTCGGTTGCATGAGAGATTGATGAGGTCGTTGCGAATGCGGGCGGACGGCCCCCCTGGCCGGCAGGTTAATGACATCGCCGGCGGTCATAGTGTTTTTGGCACTTGGTAAGTTATTTTTTTTAATTTTTATGTAGCATACAGCCGGGAGAGCAGACGGAACCTAGTCTTAAGACGCACCGCTAAATTAGTCTTCACCAAAAATACAAATTACATATTTAGACTATTAAAAATGTTACCACTAAGCCATACGTTCTCACACATGTGAGAACGTATGGCTTAGTGTTCAGAGCGCCTGGTCGGTTTCCAAGAGGCGCGGTGGATTAACACTTTAAAAAAAACTGTTAAATATATAAAAAATGTTATCCATCGAGGCTTTCCGGTCGAAGCGGGAAAGCGCCTGACTGTTAACTTGATGGCTGTGAGTTTGATATCCATTCAGGGAAATTAATTATTTCTTTTACCCCGTTCTAGTAACAAGAAAAATATATATTTTAAAGATGATTGATTCTTATTGGAAAAAAATATTTCTTTACTTTTAATTCTCCCGTAGATTAAATTTAACTAGGACTCTATATTTGAGGAAATGAATTCGAATGAGAATCGAATCTACAATCTGTAGCGTTTATAGTCGCTCGCTTGTGCCTCTGCGCCACCACTGATCTCAGTCATTATATTTAAATTTCGATTTCCCCGCTCTAATAAGATAAGCGTGGCGTTTAGTTACGCAACTCAAAAATTGAGCGGTGCGTAGATACTAGATTCCCTCTGCATACTTTGCTATATGCAGGATCCGAAGGCCTATATATATGTATAATATTATGGGTATATAATGTAGGTATATCCTAAATGTAGGAAAATGTACTGACTAAGATATATGCAAATATGTAAAGCTACGTTCAGTTGAGTTTGACGGACTATATTTGTTTGCCAGAAGGCTATTTGGTATTCAATAAATAAACATTTACTATCTAGCATGAAACGTAGAATTAATATATGATATTATATATTCTATAATGGTATTTGGTGGTTGGCTTTCTGGTACAGGCCAGCTGTGGCACAGGGGCACAGACGCGACTGGTGTGGGTTCGATCCCCATTCGAGGGAATGAAATATTTGTTTAAATATATATTTTCTTTTCTTTGCTCTGATACTGAGGCAAAGCGCAGCGTTGAGTTTCGCCACTCAACACGCAATACCTCCAAAATTCGGCGAAAAGTGGGGAACGGAGTGTCTTGACACTAGGATTCTTTCTGCCTACGCTGCTGTGTGCGGGATTACAGCGTGAAGCTGATTTAATTTAATTTAGATGTTTTATGGTATATACACAGATTTCTATAATAGTTTTCTGTTAAATGACTTCAATAAAAGAGGTTATCAGTTTGATATGTACAGTTCACGAGACTTTACCTAAACTTTGCATTTGTGTAAGTGGTGACTAAAATTAGAGGCACAAAATTTTTTTTAATTCTTCCAGACAAGAAGTAAAAATAAAAAAATATGAATGATTAATTAAATTATTTTCCATTATGTTCATTTCCTTGTTCTGGTAACAAAACTAAGCGTGGCGTTCAATTCCGCCGCTCAACACGCAATGCGTCGAGAACTCGGCGGAAAATGGAGAATGGAGTGTCACTAGATTCCCTCTACATACTTTGCTATATACAATGTGAAGCAAAATTCTTAGTATTCTTATTTATATTTCTAATAATTACACTTTTACGACGTAAGCCATCAATCATCGATAACACAAGGAATTTTGTGTATTATTCGGCATTTCCTTACGATTCATTGATTTTATTCTTAATACGGATGCGGATTTTATTCGCTTTATCTTTTAATATTTTTCGAATATTTAGAAGATTTATTCATGATGTTGAAAATGATAGAAAATAGATCAAAATACATAAAAGGACAGCAGTGGCACAACGTCTGTGAACGGTCGTGGGGTCGACTTCCACTCGGGGAAATTAATTATTTTCATTTCCTTGCTCTGGCAAAATGAGGTGATAGTGTTGAGTTCTATCACACGCAATGTCAGTCAGTCATGTCAGTCATGTCAATGTCATGTCAGTCTTGAAAATTGGACGCTAAGCGAGCAACAGAATGTCTTAACAGTAGATGCCCTCTGTCTACCTCGATGTATGCGTAAAACTTAACAAAAATAACCAAAATATAAAGCGACGTTCTTGCACTAGTTTTTAATGAGCAAATAATATTGTTTTTTACTTGTTGCAGAATTAATGATGACATGATTTTGAAGATTTAAATATCTTTTGTAGAACTAAAGTATATCAAACTTATTCTTTTTCTACATAAGGTGTTTGAATAATATAAGAAATAAGGAAATGGCTCCTTAGCTAAAGTTGTTCGAGATAATGATCGTTTTCCGGTGGTTCATTTTCTTTATGAAATATATGACTAAGTTGCGTAAACATTGACATATAAAAAAAGTACTAACTACTGTGTTAGTCTCTTGATTCTTTCTAAAATAAATAGAAACTAGGTAAATATAGCTTCACGCTGTATCCCACACATAGCAGGGTAGGCAGAGGGAACCTTGAGTTATGTCTCTTTGTTCCCAACTTTCCGACGAGTTTTCGAGGCATTGTGTGTTGAGTGGTGGATCTCAACGCTGCGTTTTGTTTTGTTACCAGAGCGAAGAATTGAAAATATTAAATATTTCATTCCCCCAAATGGAAATCGAGCCCACAAACGTCGCGTTTACAGTAAAACGATTATGTCCCTGCACCACGGCAGAAACTTATTTTTTTCTGTGCCTAATTTACTTAATTTTTTCTCTATATTGTCAAAACTTAATATTTTCTCTGCCTAATTAACTTAAATTTTCTCTATATTGCCAAAATGTATTTATTTTTCTCTGTCTAATATATATTTGTGCATCCTTTTTACGAGACTGCATTAGCATCAGGATAATGTTCTTCGAGTGTATGTATGTCCATTTATTTGAAACGGTTTTTGCATATACGCTTTATAAATTTTCAGAGTTTATTTTATAAAAGCAATATGCATCAAATGTTATATAATACTTTGAATTAATTCTTTCGAAATTTTTACGCATTGTTCATTCGAGAAGAAAATAATCAAAAGTAAGAAAAAACGTAAAATCAAATCTGCACAACTTCAGGTCACGACTCGTCGACCGTACTGTACTGTAAGCGCGTTTTAATATTATATTTAAAATGGATATATGAAATACGCATTTGCTTTTTAAATTTGCATATAGATTATATCATCATATTGAAATTTTGTTTTAATGCCAATTGTTATAATAATGTAATAACGTTAAACAAATTGTGAGGTCCTTAATCATTTATGAGGTCACTTCTGCCCCCCAAGAACGCAATCTTTATAATATACAATCTTATAATTAAAAACAAAAATACTGTAATACTATTTGAACCGAGTTCTGTAAAAGGTGGAATTTTTCAAATCGACTGTATTTTTTTTATGTTTGTTACCTCAGAACTTTCGATTGTGTAAATTAATTTTGATGACGTGTTTTTATTTGAAAGCTGGTGCTTCCCGCGTGGTCCCATTTTAAATTTAAGGTCCAATTCTGACAATGTCATCCATTAGAAAATTATATAAATCTTAAATTTGCATTAGGTATATGCGCCACAAATGGACGAATATCCGACCGATTTCGATCATTCTTTTTTATTGGAAAGGATATTCTTTAAGGATAAGATAAAGTTTGATGTGCGTTTGGTTAAGTTCTGACAAAGGGATCTATGACAAAGTAATAGTACTCTTCAATTCTTAGGAGCAAATGAACGTTACTCAGGCGAATCTTATAGGCTATCCGGATGTTTGAGTCACCTACCTTAACGTCGTTAGGGTCAAATATTTATTATAGTCGAATATGATTATGAACAACTTGAGAATTTTAGAATGACTTACTACACTTTGAGGCGAGTCGTGGCGCAGAGGCACAAAGTATGACTGTAAAATCGATTGGTTGTTGGTTCGATTCCCACTCGAAACAGAAATATTGTAAAAGAAAAATCGTAAATAACATTTAAGGAAAAGAAATATTGTAAATAACTTTTATATTTTCATTTTTCGCTCTAGTGTCAAGGCAAAGCGCGGCGTTGAGTTCCGCCACTCAACACGCTATGCTTCCAGATCTCGGCGGAAAGTGGAGAACGGAATGTCTTAACACTAGGTTCCCTCTGCCTTCTGCGTGAAGCTGAAAAAAAATTACACTTAGATGAGGGTGTGACTGTAATTACTATTCTGATAATGAAACTCCTCCACTGATTACACTAACTTAAATTTGGGATGCAGCATAAAGTTGAAAAAAAGAAAGTAGATAAAATTAAAAAAAAAATACATATGAGCTAAAATAATATCATCATTCTCCGAGTGGAAATCGAACCGACGACTACCGTGTATAGGACGTACGTACGTATCTAAATATTCCTAAGCAACGTCTAACTAGCAAAGACGTAGAATTCACAAGCGAGATGAAATGTAAACACTATCTAAACCCAAGTCTTAGGTTACTCCGGTATCTTAATAAATATACGCATACAATATGTACGAGTATGCTGTCATTTTGGTACAGCGTGCATATGTTTTATTAAATGCTATTTTTTATTATTATTTTTTAAAAAAATACACTCTATATAATTTTTTTTGCGTCTATCCTGTTATCTCGCACATAGTAGGTAGGCAGAGGGAACCTTGAAACCTAGTGTTAAGACACTCCGTTCCTATTAATGCACTTCCGTTTCCCACTTTTCGCCAAATTCTTGAGTGTTGAGTTGCGGAGCTCAACGCTGCGCTTTGCCTCTTTACTAGACTGAGATATAGAAAATATAATATATACTATTAATTTAACAAATAAACTCTATTGGGTTGAATTAATCTCCGAAACTAGTGGTTCTAATCTTTTTATCTAACTAGTTCACGAATATTGCAATACTGATATTTACATGACGTTAATCGTTACGATGTAACCCACTGAACCTTGAAAGTGTCTTAATGGGTACGGAGTGTCTCAGCACTAGTTTCAAAGGTTCCTTCTGCCTACCCTGCTATGTGCGGGTTACAGCATAAAGCTAAAAAATATAAATTATTTACCTATATGTGTAGGTAGTAAGTACTCTTTCCACCCTATTTTCAAAATAATTCACAATCTTCATAACCGTTAGTAATTGATGTCACTATGATAATTATTATAGCTTGTTACCAGAGCGAAGAAATAAAAATATTAAAAACTCCATTTTCTCGAATGGGAATCGAACACACAACCTGTCGCATTTATCGTCGTTTGTTTTACGCCACAAAAAAAAATCAGCTTCACGCTGTATCCCGCACACAGCAGCGTAGGCAGAGGGAACCTAGTGTTAAGACACTCCGTTCCCCACTTTCTGCCGGATTATGGTAGCATTGCGTGTTGAGTGGCAGAACTCAACGCCGCGCTTTGCTTCAACACCAGAGGGAAGAAATGGAAATATACATTTAAATAAATATTTCATTTCCTCGAGTGGGGATTGAACCCACAATTATACCACGACTGGCCTCTAAATAACATATATATCTATATAATAGACTAATTACGGTTTCATTCCCACTCGACGTTTAACAGTCGGTTAACAAAACCAGTTAATTACTGTGTCTCAGTTTGATTGACTAAAATCGTATTCATTATTCGTGAGGCCAGTGGTGGCGCAGCGGCACGAGGTGTGACTGTAAAACCGACTGGTTGTGGGTTCGATCCCCACTCGAGGAGATGAAATATTTATTTAAATTTATATTTCCATTTCTTCGCTCTGGTGTCGAGGTTAAGCGCGGCGTTGAGTTCTGTCACTCAACACGCAATGCCTCCAGAATTCGGCCGAAAGTGGGGAACGGAGTATCTTAACATTAGGTTCCCTTTGCCTATCCCGCTGTTTGCGGGATAGAGCGTGATGCTGATTTAATTTATTTTTAGTTTTTAATTGAGGCCGGTCGTGGCGCAGCGGCACAAGGTGTGACTGTAAAACCGACTGGTTGTGGGTTCGATCCCCACTCGAGGAGATGAAATATTTACTTAAATTTTCATTTCTTCGCTCTGGTGTCGAGGTTAAGCGCGGCGTTGAGCTCTGCCACTCAACACGCAATGCCTCCAGAAATCGGCAGAAAGTGGGGAACAGGAGTGTTAACACTAGGTTCCTTCTGCCTACCCTGCTGTGTGCGGGATACAGCGTGAAGCTGATTTAATTTGATTTTTTTTTTTAGTTTTTAATTTTATTTGTACAAATTAAAACTCAACTAACGGTATTCGTTGACATTATAGTGGTTTAGTCACGTTAGTTTTGTGGTAAATGATATTTTTTTTGCTTCACACATTGTCTAAGTACGTCTGATTTAAATCGTGATGGTGGTGGGTTCGATCCTCACTCGTGGGAATCAATTATTTTCTTTTCATATCCCTAGTAAGTATCGGCAATTGAAAGATACGCTATGAATAGAGAGTGTTGACTATACGGGTTTTTTCCCTTTTCTGTTATGGAATGAAATGGAATACAGGGTGAAGCTTTAAAAAAATCAGATCACTATTTTATTATAGGTTCCCTCTTGCTTTTGATATACATTAGAAATCATAAAGCATATTTTTAAATATTTTTTAAAGTGTTATTCCACACTTAGAAAAGAAAAATATTTATCTAGCCTTAGAAAAGAAAAATATTTATCTAGCCTGGAAACCGACCAGGTCCTGTTTCCAGGAGGCTAGATAAATATTTTTCCGGTCGGTCCCGCTACGTTCAATTTTTTATACGTTTTCTAAATAAGCATAAAGCATATATTATATAAAAAAAAAAATAACTGTTCTCTCTCTTGTCAAATAATTATCGGTATAGAATTCATATTATTCATATTCATATAGAATTCATATCTTTATATACGTATATTTATATAAATTTAGATGTGGGCTGTCAACATAAGCTACCTGTGGCTTTTGATGTGTCATAATTAGTTTCTGTTCGCGTCTCCTTAATTAAACAATCAAGTATTAAGGACAAAGACATCTGAAACTCAATTTTCCTCTATTTATTTGTCGAACCGTTACCTAAATAAGTATAACTCCCAAATATCCTACTAATATTATATATGTGAAAGTTTGTGAGTATGGATGTTTGTTCCATTTTTACTATAAAACTATAGAACGAATAATAAATGGGCTACAATTTATGTAAATATTTTGTATAATAATCAGCTTCACGCTGTATCCCGGAGCAAGGTAGGCAGAGGGAACCTAGTGTTAAGACACTCCGTATAATTTGGCTATAATATATAATATAACTATATGCGTACCTAAGCGTATGAAACCACGTTGGATCACTAGTTTCTTTTTAGCTTTACAGTAGTATATATGCGTATAGAGCAAGGTACGGTATGTTAGAATCTAGTGCCAAAATATTCTGTTCAACACTTATGTACAATTTACGAGACATTGCGTGTTGATTGTCGAAACTGAACGCCTCGCTTTGTCTTCTTACCAATGCGTAGAAATGAAAATTTCAATTCTTTGAGTGGAAATAGAATCCAGTACCGTCGTGGCCATGTAGTCAGACGCTGCTCCACTGCAAAGCTTCACCACAACGCCTTCATCTTTCTTCATCCTCAACCTTCGCGCAGTATCAGTAAAATTTCATACTAATCATATCGTTATGTGTTCACAATGATTCCAAAACGATCGAAATTTGGAAAATGGAGTGTCATGACACTATGCTTCCTCTGCTGACTCTGAGTGCAAAAATAAAAAAAAATGATTTCATCAGTTTCCCATTACTATTAATGTGGCGTGAAGGCAATATGTCGAGGCATCGAAACGGAATATAACAAGCGATAATTGACAGCTTAATTACTGAGTATTAACTACATCGCGTTCACTGTTGTTAGATTTTGATAATAATTCTGGTATGGGGTTTATAATATGGAGTTGAATGTTCTTTTATTAATCAAAATAACTCAAAAATACAAAAAAATAAGTATTACTTTGTTGCCAGTCGTGGCGCAGCGGCACGAGGTGTGACTGTAAAACCGACTGGTTGTGGGTTCAATCCCCAATCGAGGAGATGAATATTTACTTAAAATGTATATTTCCATTTCTTCGCTCTGGTGTCGAGGTTAAGCGCGGCGTTGAGTTCTGCCACTCAATGCGCAATGCCTCCAGAATTGGGCAGAAAGTGGGGAACGGAGTGTCTTAACATTAGGTTCTCCCTGCCTACCCTGCTGTGTGCGGTATACAGCGTGAAGCTGATTTAATTTAATTTAATTACTTTGTTAGAGAAATTGTTGGGTAAATGGAGTTTAGTAATTAAAAGTTTTTTTTTCAAACAAAAATCATCTCGTTGTTTGTGTTAAACGTTATGAAAAACAAATTAAATAATTTAAAAAAATATTTTTTTTACATTTAATTAAGGCTTATATATGTTTTGTTCTCAAACACGAGAAAAAATAAATTATAGATTTTTGTTTTATTTCAAATTGTCAATTAGTTAATTTCACAACATCGTGGCGCAGAGACATAACGTCTGACTGGAAACACGATGTATGTGGGTTTCTACATAGTGGAATGTATTATTTTCTCTTCCTATACTCTGGTAACAATACAAAGCGCGGCGTTGAGTTCCAGCACTCCAAACAAGAAGTCGAAAATTGGGTGGGAACTGGGAAGCGAAGTGTCTTAACACTAGCTATCCTCTGCCTACTCTTCTATATGCGAGATACAGCGTGAAGCTAACAAAAAATATTTTGTTTAAAATTAAAATAACAACATTAAATATTAACCAAAAAACATGTTTCTCTTATGAATATTAACTAAAATATTTATTCAAGTTTTATGTAAAACAGAGCCGCCATAATATATGATAAATTTTTATCCACAACCAAAGTAACGAAATTAATTTCGAGTTAGGAGTGCGTGAAAGGGTCGAGTATTTTTGAGACTCATCGCGGCAAAAACATTAAGGTAAGGTACCTATCTACCTACAGATATATTTTATAACGAATTTTATTATTTATTATAATTTGGTTATTGTGTTAAATTACAGCTTAAAGTTTACGTGATTCGATTCCCACTCGGGGGAATTAAATATTTAATATTTTTATTTCCACGCTTCGGTAACGAGGCAGAGCGTTGCGTTGATTATAACAATGTCTTGAGAATGCGGCGTGTCTTAACGCTGGGTTCCCAGGTTCCTTTTACTTAAACTGCCATGTGCGGGATACAGGATGAAGTTAAAAAAGTGCAGTGTTAGCGTTATATTGAAAACGCGACGATTGTAGGTCCGATCCTGATTTGGGGGTAACAGCTATTTTCAAATTACATTCGTAGACAAAGTACGCAGTAATTTTCCGCCATTTAACACACAAACGTCTACAATTCTGTTGTAAAGATCTACTCTACGGGAAAGAGGGTAAATTTTCTGTATGATAATATTTGTATAGCGATTCTGCTATACGTTATATTTAGAGTATGATTTATTATTTATATATAATTCAAGATGACTAAGCCTTCTTTAATTATTTTCAAGTATTTTTTTATTATTATTATTAAGTCAAGGTGTTGAGTTCCGTCACTCAACACGCAATACTTCCAGAATTCGGTGAAAAATGAGGAACGGAGTGTCTCAACACTAGATTCCGTCTCCCTGACTTGCTGTATGTGGGATTCAGCGGGAAGTTACTGATTTTACTATTTAAAATATTTACTAAGCCATAAATAAAAAGTCATTTAGGTATTTTTGCGGCGTTTAGTTGAGTGGTGCTCGTGGAGCACACTGTATCTTAAAATCAGGGAGAAAGTGGATAGCAGAGTGTCTTAAAACTAGGTTCCCTCTGTCCTTCCCGCTATATGCGGGATACAGCGTGAATAAAAAAAAAATAGTGTATCTAAATAAAAACAATAAATGATTGATTACCATAACAGAGAGCCACATATTGCTTATTAAATTTATATCCTAAGCGTATATTAAAAGCACTGGCACCCAGCCAGAGCAGATGGCTGATATTATAGATATTATAATATAAAGGGGTTGTTTGTCAACAGTCCCGTTTCTATATAAGATTGTATGTTTTCTCTATATATGTATGGAAAATTATTTTCAAATGCGAATATTGCAGTTTGAATCCCCATTTTAATAATGAATTTAGTAGGACAGCTGACTGTAACCGCAAAGGTTGCAGGTTCGATTCCCACTTAGGGTAATAAATTGTTTTCATTTCCTCGCTCGGGCAATATGAAGCGCGGCGTTGAATGCCGTCACTCAGTGCAATATTTAGAAAATTGGACGGAATATTTTAATACTAGGTACTCTCTTGTTAAAATGTTTTATGTTGAATAAAGCGTCAAGCTAAGAAAATATGGAAAAATAAGATTCATTTATCATCGATAGAAGAAATATGTATTCAAATATCCACGTGTTTACTTTCATTCAAACATACTTATATTTTATGGTTTTTGTGTATTTTGGAAGATACGTTAAGCAGAGTCTGATTAAAGAAGATGATCGTGGGTTTGATTCCCTTTTGAGGGTTTGCTTTTAATTTTACTCACAGCTTTGGCAAGATTGAATGTAGCGTTGAGTTCCGCCAAATATTTTTTGACTAACTTTGGGATAAATCGTGACTTGAATAACATTTGACATTAAATAACCATAAGCGAAGTCCAATAAGAATTGTAAAATTATCTATATATTATATTAACATCAACATCATATTTACCATCAGACGCCGTCAGTGCCGTCGTGGCCTAGGGGCACAAGTGTGCAACTGTCAACGCGACCGTTGTTGGTTTAAATTCCATTCAGGGGAATGAAAGATATAATATTTTTATTCTTCGCTCTGGTAATGAGATAAAGTCAGTGGAGAACGGAGTGTCTTAACACTGCGTTTGTAAGTTTACGCTGCCTTAGTTATTATATACGGGAGTTAAATTAAAAAAAAACAGCATTCTGAGTCCCGAATTAACTGTGATTTTAGATACAGTGGATTATATAAAAAATAAAGACATGATGTTAAATATTTTATAGCCTTTCTTGATAAATAGTCTATCGAACAAAGTTATATTTTTTCAAGTCGCTCCAGTTCAACCAAACAAATTCTTTTGCTTTTTTAATATTAATACAGATTCCGTACCTCGTATGTGTTTATTGAACTTGTTACCATAAAAACAAGATAGCATCTCAACAATAATATCTTTTAAACATGAAAATGGTAAAATCAATAGAATAGAGAGCGAGCAGAAATTAGATTTCCAGACTGAAACAGTTTGCAGGCAACGTTTTTACATTATGCATAATTTAAATAACAAGCTTTACACTGTTTTAAATGAGAGTTGCTAGTTAATAAAATGAATATATTTAAATAATATTTTTAATATTATCATGGGTCTGACTGTAAGCACGACGGTTGTGGGTTTGATTTTCACTCAGGGGAATAATTTTTTTTTTTGGTAACGTGGCAGAGCTCCGTATTTTGATCCGATGCGTGTTGAGTGGCCGATCTTAACGCCACGATTTCCCTACGCACCAGAGGAAGAAAATGAGAATTACTCATTCCCCAGAGTAGGAATTGACACAACCATCGCGTCTACACGCAGACGCTACCGCTAAGATGGTATCTCTTATTTTTTTCGGGAACGGCAACACCTGGGAACCTAGTACTAACACACTCCGTTCCCATTAAGACGCTTCATTTGCCCACCTTCCGTCGAATTATTGAGGCATATCTTATTAATAAATATTCTCGCTGTGAAAATACGTTAAATAAAACTTTAAATTCTAAAATCCCAGATGTGTTTGTTTTATTGTCCAGTTCTACTGGATAAATAATATAATCGCCTGTTCTCAGTCTTAATTGAAAGTGCTGATGACAAAAATAGAAAACGACTCGATCGGTTGCTAGGCTCTGTAGTATTTTATTGCAGAAGGTATTTTTTTCCCTTGTGAATCGGAAATTAACTTGGGTTAGAACATTTTGCTTTTTAACTTGAAATTTTCTTATATTTTTAATGTTTTTATAAAAAAAAAATATAAAAAAAATCCTCATCAAAAATTAAGTTTCGTAATGACTTCATGGTGAAGATAAAAATAGCGTCTGACTTTAAAACCAATGTTTTGTTATTGGAGCGAAGTAAATAAAATAATTCATGCCCACGAGTGGAAATCCATAGAGGTCGAGTTTACAGTGTATTTTCCCGCTGTGATAGCATCACCATGGCCGAATAGTAGAGAACAGAGTGTCTTGACACTAGAATTATTCTGCCTACACTGCTTTGCGTGAAGCAAAAAAACCCCACTCATTTTTAAACTGAAGACACAAGTTAAAAGTATGTACTCATAGAGTGCAAGGAAAGACAATTTCTTCAAAGGTCTGATTAAAAGAACTCCACGATAGAACGTGGATGAGACCTGTCCCTTGGGACTTAGCCTAGGGCAGCTAATTTATTCATCGTTGCTGTAGGCACGGAGTGTGTCGATCTTAGAATTTACATGCGAAATGTGACCTAGCTGTTAGTTTTATCCTACTTTAAATTCCAAAGATAAATAAATGTGTTTTATATATACTGCACTGTTTGCGTATTCTTTATGATCGTTATCATATTATTTATATTTTTATAAGAAAAAAAATAGCAGAGCAGAAAACTGAGCATTCAATTTACCGTGCCATATGGGTGTGCAGTGTCCACCGTGTTGCAGAGTGAGGATCTCCTCAGCTTGTTGGAAACTGCTATGAGCTCAGCAGTTCCTGGGACTTGTTGAGCCAAGGTTATATGTGTATTAACGATTACCTTCTTTCTCCTTTCTCCGCTCCAAGTTCCTCTCTCTCCTGGCATTTAATTTTATAATGATTCTACCAGTGCCGCCTTCATAGCATAAGGTAAGAATTGGGTCATCGATGTCGTACCTTGTGCAATTTTCGCAGGATTTTTTTGTAATTTTTGCTCTCTTCCTGGGAACCTCCATGTTTGTTTTCACTGTTTCTCAGTAGCCAAAAACGGTTACTACCTTATCCATACTTTAAGAATGGATGTGAAAATAAGAAAAAATATACCAAACTAGACGTCACCAGTGACTTTCTTTGTGTGGACCTTAAAACTTAAAATAGAAAATCTTTTTTTTATACGTTCCCGCGGGGATTCCAAAAAATCTTAGATTTTAGTTCTCCCTCACACTCCGCCACCCAACATACCGAATTTAAAATCTAGTATTTTCGTCTGTTCATCTGATTGTGTCAGTCAGTCACTCAGTAACGGGATGAATTTTACATAAATAGGTATAATTTACATTTACATAAAATAAAAATATCTGTTACAAGCCATTTTTGATTCAAAAGCTCCATTACTAGATGAGTCTCGTCAATCGGTCCCAGAAGTTGCCGCGTTACTTATATATTCATTGCTTCGCTGAAAAGGTTATTAAAATTTTAAATTTTGAAAAATTAGAAGGCTGCAGCTTCACAGGCTTAATCAGTAATTTTCACCACTTGCTGTTAAATGTGAGGTGGCTTTGAACATCGATATTATTACAATTTTAATCAGGTCACTAACTTCGGGACGAGGTGTAGAAATCTTGTTCTTTTTTAAGTGCTGATTGCAGTTGTAGGATAAGAAGTAAAATATAGTACGCGATATTTACTTCATTTTCCAGATTCCGCACAGTATATTGGACCAGATGGTAGCATTACTTTGTCTTCTTTTCAGCTTAACGCTATATCTCGAACACAGCAGAGTAGGCTGAGGGAACTTGGAAATCTAGCGTTAAGACATTCTGTTCTCATTAAGACACTTGTCTCCGGAAAGTGGGGAACATCAAGCTCGGAAGGCAGTTCTAAGAAAATACGACAAGAAAATCAACTGCTGCTTTAAGCTAGCCACCCTTGAATTGTAAAAAATATGGTGGGAGTCTTTTATTTCCCCAATTCTATGACAGTTAGTTCTTCAGTTAACATTAAATTTTTAAGAAAGAAATGAAAGAAATAAAAATAATGCATTTCCCCTTTTTTTTGGATCTGACTCCACAACCGTACCTTTAACAATCAAACATATTGATGCTGCGACACGACGATCTTTGATATTTATTTTTTTCTTAAAAAACAAAAATTTTTAGTCCATATCGATACTTTTCACCACTAGTGAGATGTAACACCTCCCATGGGGCTCAGCCCGGCCGCGCTGATGTATTCATTGCAAGCAAACGCTACGCTTAATACCGACGTTAACAGTTTTGAAAAATCACCACGGAATATCCACGTTTCGCCACGTTTAATTGTCTTTTTGTGGTAATATATTTTCTAGAAGTATTTCTTTAAATCTGACTAATTTTCTGAAAGTATATTTTTAATATAAGTATCTTTCAGTAGACAGAAACGATAGAATACATATACATAGTTTTTCAATTTGGGCAAATCGCTTTGCTTAGCTACAAGATTGCTTAATTCCATTGGAAAACGAAAATATTTTAAAAGGAACGGAATGTCTTAACAGTAGGTACTCCCTATTAAGTTAATAGATAATAAGTGAAATATTTACAAAAAAAAGGCAATCTAAAAATACCTGGACTTTCTTAGGAATTAAATATTTAGATAATTATCTCTAGTTATAAGCCTTATTTAAGCAGCAGATAAATATAAAATTGATGATTAGCTGATAATAATGAAAAAGTTAAAAAAAAGTACGGACCACGTGTCTGTAGTGCTTAGTTAAAATTATTATTAAAAAAAAACAGTAGGTACCCTGGAGGAGTTTATGTGGTCTTTTAGCTTTACATATAGTAAAGCTAAAAGACTTTAAAGCATCATTTTAGAATCTTGTATTTGTTTATGGTTTTGTGTACAAAATAAAGTGTTGAGACATTTCTTTCACCACTTCCGTAGATTACAGAACCCAACACCGCACTATGTCTTCCCAACTAAGGAAACGAAACTAATAAGAAAAATCCACGAATAGAGATTCAATTCCCAACCATCGCGTGTAAATAAGACGTTCTACTGTATCTTATAAGCATATATGATAAAATAAAAGTATATTTCACGTTGTATCTAAGTTTTCTTGAGAGAAAAGCTTATATAAGTATATATCACAGAAGTGTTCATAGTTATTAGAAGGCGTGAGAGCTTTACGATCAAAATAATAGAATACGATGCCTCGTTTATTTATACTGGAGTATTTACTTGTTTTTTCTGGTGTAAGTTATCTTTTTCTTAGCTTTTACCTGCAGTTTTGCCCGCTTGGTTAAGTGGAAATAACTAAAAGTTGTTTAACTTAATAACTGAGGCCAGTCGTGGCGCAGGGGGACAAACGTGCGACTGTCAACGTGACAGATTGTGGGTTCGATTCCCACTCGAGGAAATTAAATATTTAATATTTTTATTTCCTTGCTCTCAGTAATGAGGCTTGTTGAGTTCCGCCACTCAAACCCCAATGTCTCAAGAATTCGGTATCAGTACTGATATAAAAAATATTTAGTAGATGAACGACAAAGTGATCCTATAATCGGTCCGGTTTTTCGTTTTGAGGTACGGCACCCTTAAAAAATAACAAATATCTTGTATCTGTACCTCGCGTATAGTAGGATAGGCAGAGAAAACATTGTTAAAACACTCCGTTCCTCATTTTCCACCCAATTTTATAAACACTGCGTGTTGAGTGCCAAAACTCATCGCCTCATTTTATATTGTTACCAGACTAAAGCAATGATAATATTTTTATCTTTCGAGTTTGAATCGAACCCACTAATGTCATGATGACAACCAGATGCCGTTACACTGCACCACGACTTCTTGTTCTGCGCTTGTTTCAACAAAAGTTATTAATTTTAATACTGTGAAATGAACTCTATATTTGCTTATTCGCTACTAAAGTTTTAAATATCTATACAAAAGCACATAAACCATGTTGTTTTTACGTTACGTACAGCTAGCTATAACTAATAAATAACGAGTCTATGATATTGGAAAAATGAAGATTATCGTATTTGGCTCTGACCAGCTAGAAACGTTAGGAAGCCTCAATAGTTTACTCTACAGTACCTTGTAGGATACGATGTTATATTGAGAATCATTGTGCAAGGAAAATATAGGCGGATAGGTAACTTGTGTTTGTTCAGACAACGAAGGTCGTGGGTTTGATTTACTTTTGAGGAATATTTAATGGCACTTTTTTTGTATAGCAAGATAAGCAGAGGGAAATTATTCACACAAAAGTTCGAGACATCGCATGGCACTCAACGCCGCGCTGCCTATTAAAGTGGAGAAATTAATAATTTAAATATAATTACTTCCTTGAATGGGGATCGAACGCACAAACATCGTGTTCATAGCATTCAGCATATTATTTAACCGGCCTTATATCCCAGTCGCATCACTTGTAGGCGACATGTATCACATTCGATATCGAAATCGTTTGAAATCGTTACGATTTATCGTTGCATATGTAACGGGTAGACAACGATTTAAAAGGCCAAAATAGTGAAACGCTTATGAAAGTCACAATCTAGTACAACAAGTGTAAGGGTTCGATTACCACTCGGATAAGTGAAATAAATGAATACCCAACTTTAGTAAAGCTAAGAGAGAAAACAGTGTTCTGACACTAAATATGACTGCAAAGACCATGATTGTGAGTTCTATCCCTACTAGGAGAAAATATTTAAAAGTGTCTTAGCAATAGGTTCTCACTGCGTACCCTGCTATATGCGAGACATAGCGTTAAACTAAAAAAAAATATAAAGATTTGTATCTGTAATACTTACGTCTATGTTAATTAATTTATTTCCACCGCACCTCAACGCCTTTCCGAAGATAAATGAGAGATTTTACTTTGATTGATACGAGAAAAAGAGCAGAGTAACATTTAATTTTCTTTTGCTATTAAAAACGTCTGTTTCTAAAGCGTTTCGAGATTACAATCTGATTTACGTAAGACATTATACGCCGCTACGCAATTAGGATATGCTTAACTTAATGCGATTATCGTGGGTTCAATCCAATGCTGGGGAAAATTGTTCTGTAATGTTTTTTTTCAGCGTTACGCCTCATCTCGTATATCATGGCAGAGAGAATCTAGAGTATATGGCACTCTGCTCTCCACTTTCCGTCTAAACTCATGACTTTGGATGATAAGAGGTGGAATTAAACGCCGCACTTTGTCTCCTACCCGAGCAAGGAAATCAAATAGCAACCACCGCGTTTATAGTCATACCCTATTCCACTGAGCGACAAAGGCCTCTATCTAAGTAATATAGTGCAAACTTAACTGTTATAGTTTATAGCATAAAGCTAGCTTTTAAATAAGTTAAAGAGATAAATATTTAGTTCTTCCTTTTTCTTGTCATATCTTAAAGTTAAAGAACTATATTTAATTACTCTGATTTACCTTCCCTTGAGCAAACTTCGAACCTACTACCATCAGACCGTCTAACTAAACGTCGATGCTCTCATATACATTTTTTAACTTAACGCTGTATCCCACGTATAACAGGGTAAGCAAAGGGAACGTAGAGTTAAGTCACTCACTTTCCACCAAATTTTCGAGACATTGTGTATTAAATGGTGGAACCTAACGCCATGCTTTGTCTTGTTATCAGGAAAGAATGAAAATATTTAATTCCCTTGAACAGGAATCGAACCCACAACAGTTGCGTTTACAGTCAGACGCTGTGCCGCTGCGCTGCCCATATACTACGTATAAGCAATAGAAGATATCTTCTAAGAAAATTAAGCAGTCACTCTGTTAATTTATTCATCGCACGCCTCGCCGCGAGCGCTGAGCAATTTGTGACATGGGTACCCTAGTACCTTACCCCCGTATTCTTACCCCCTAGGGTAAGAATTGGCAAGGATATTACTTAAATTACAAGTTCTTTAAGACTTTATAGGATTTAGTTTCAAATTCTATTGAATTGATGGTTCAAAAGTCGTTTCAAGCCTTTTCTCGCATATTAGAATGGGGATATGTTAGTGTTAAGACACGGTACTCCACGCACTGCCTTATTTTTCA
Source organism: Heliconius erato x Heliconius himera (assembly GCA_013421005.1). Lineage (NCBI taxonomy): Eukaryota > Metazoa > Arthropoda > Insecta > Lepidoptera > Nymphalidae > Heliconius > Heliconius erato x Heliconius himera. The sequence goes on from JAATLQ010009872.1 coordinate 33,222, forward strand.
GACATTGCATGTCGAGTGGTGGAACTCAACGCTGTTTACAACAGTGCAGAAATGAAAATAAAAAAAAATATTATGCTATTTTTTATGTGGCAAAAAGCAAATAGCCACCATCACCAATTACACCTTCGTTTTATGTATACTACTTGAATACTAAAGAAGTATAGCCGCAGCGGATTATGAATTCAGGATACTATCATAATGTTCTCAACACGCCATGTTTCAATATTCAAAATGTCTTAACACTCACATACTTACACATGTTGGTCTACGGGAGAGAAAAAGCCTGATGTGTGTTAACGGAGTACACAAAGATAAAAAATAATAAAAAAAAATCAGCTTCACGCCTTATCCCACACACAGGGGAGGGAACCTAGTGTTAAGACACTCCGTTTTCACCTTTCCGCCGAGTTCTGGAGACATTGCGTGTTGAGTGGCGAAACTCAACGCCGCGCTTTGCCTCGACACCAGAGTGAAGAAATGATAAATTTAACTAAATATTTGATATCCTCGAGTGGGGATCGAACCCACAACCAGTCGCATGCACCACGACTGGCCTCTTTCTGAATAAAAAATAATAAAAAAGCAAATAGCTTAACATATCCTTACGTAATGTTACATTTATTTTTACTTTCTACCACATTTCAATGTAACTCATCCTTCTAGGAGTCAGCCTTGCGTTTCGTACAGTGACTTGAAGCGTACCTGTAGAGATTCTTTGACGTCAGCCACACTAAGGGAACGCAATTAAAATGTTTTAACTTAAATACTATGTAAATTATTTTTGTATAAGGTGTCAAATTGAGTGAATTTGAGATTTCAAAAAGGGTCTATAAAAAATTTTAAGATTTTTTTTCATTTTTTGACCATAATTTTCTGTGCGTTTCATGCAGTGTACCGTACATCGTAAAATAGACAGAAATAACCTAGTACCAAGACATTTTTATATGGCGGCCGCGACTGGCGGAACTCAAGGCCGCACTGTTAATAGAGGGGTGAAATTAAAATAAACTATTTCTGTGCGTGTGAACCGGATTAACCACCATCGTGTTTGCGGACGCCATTTGTTTTATTTTGTAATTGAAATATGTATGTATATACCATAGATAAGAATCGCATTTAGTCACGCACCCTCCAAATTTTCCACTAGGATTTTTTTCTTCAATATTATTTGGTAAATGATTATTAATGTTACGGGTCACTCTTGTTATTTACCCATATAATAATTGAGGTTAAACCTAGTGTCAGGACACTCCGTTATTCTGTTTCCAAGCGTATTCAAGATCTTGCGAATCGACTGACGTAACTCAAAGCCGCACATTTTCTTACTATATGACGGAAATTTTAAATAAATAATTTTCCCGAGTGTATACCGAACTAACCACCGCCGCCATGTTTACGGACGCTGTTCAATAACAATATAAATGTATATAGAATCGCGTTTAGTCACGCACCTTCCAAATTTTCCACTAAGAATTTTTCCTTTAAAATTATTTGATAAATAAATTATTAATATCACGAGACATTCATGTTATTTACCCACAAAATAATTGAGGTTCTTTTTCTACCTTCACGCTGGATCACGCATATTAAATATTTTATTCCCCCGAGTGGGAATCCAACTCACAACCGTCTCATTTAACGGACTTTATACGAAACAATATAATTTTAAATAAACACATAAACTTTTACCTGCGGGTGCGCCTCCGTGGCCAAATGAAAATAAATCTACAAGCATAATTTTATTCAAAAAAGGCCTTTACCAACGAATTAATATTTTTATTTTTAATATTTTTAAGCCACTAAGCTTGAGTAATGGAAAAAAATACATTTGAAAAAATCTGTTTTCTATTCTGTGGAAAACCTCTTCTTTTCATTTTGTTATAGTGACATCTCGACATTATATGTGGTGTAATTTATTATGAACATCATTTATTATTTTCAAGGTCAAAGTTGGTTGCGTCAAAAGTTGGTCACAGTTTATTGCTATTTTGTGTCGTTTTTAGGGTTCCGTAGGTGAATGGCAAATAACGGGAATGGAACTTTTAGAGATTCCTTCATTCGCCTTCCTTTTTGTATGTTACAGCTGTTATACAAAAACTATTAAGGTCACTCTATAAAGATCTCTGATATAGAGGCAAACGCGCGGCGTTGAGTTCCGCCTCTCTACACACATTGCCTTGAGAATTCAGTGGAAAGTGGGCAGCGGAGTGTCTTTACACTAAGTCATGACTTCTGTCTACCCTGTTGTTTACAGGATACAGCGAGAAGCAGATTTTTTTTCGACAAATAAAAAAATATACAAAATTATATTAGTAATTGATATATTAAGTGGCACTGTGCTCACTGCGTAACACATCTTTTCCCCCCTGGGCGAGTCCGACTCACATATGGGCACTCTTTGTCACTTCAAGTCATTTCTTTTTTGGGAACACTTTGGCCAAAAGTTTGTTGGTGGCATTTCTTAGAACCAGTCATTTTTGTGTTTTATATTTGATTTGTTCTCTTGTTTAGAGCTCTTAAATATTATAAAAAACCTTTATTTTCTATAATTAGAAAAATTTGTTTGGTTGAGCGCGGTAATCTCAAAAACTAATAGTTGGACTTAAAAATATATTTTCGTGTTGTATAGCCATAGCCAATTTTATATTTCGTAATGTATATTTTATATTACGAAATATAAAATTTGGAATAAAAATGAAACGAAATAAAAAAAAATAGCGGGACTTTTTGGGCGACTTCCCAGAAGTGCGGGTGCACCGCACTTCTTCGAAGGCGTCCAAGCATATTTAAATTTTTACACATTATCTGAAAAACGTAATTTAGAGATTGTGCATTTACATAAATCAAAATATCCTTTTCTAGCATAGCTATGAAATTGATATTTTAAAAGATATCAGTTTTAAAATAGGGGAGTAGAGCGTTCATCGTGTCGTATGTCATTGAGTCGCAGGTGACAGAGGGCGGATGTCGAGGCGCGTACCTACAATCACTAATGTCTACTAATATTTTAATATTAACTTCGTTGATCTCAGTAGATACTGGTTCTAATTAAAAAATCTTTTGTCTATTAGTTTTTTATAGTCCAATTATCAATTATCACAATAAGGATGTAACCCATTATAGAATATTTCAGAGGCCGTCGTGGCGGAGGGGTACAAGAGTGTGTCTGAAACGCGACGGCTGTGGTTTCGATCTCCAGTCGAGAAAATGAATTGTTATTTATTAATATTTTCATTTCTTCGCTCTGAAACCAAAGCGTTCCCCACTCTCCTCCACAATTAGTTTTATCGGGGCCGGGCCGAATTCTAGAGGCATTGCGTGTTGAGTGGCAGGACTCAACCAAGCTGTGCTTCGTTTCCAGAGTAAAGAAATGAAAATATTAAATATCTCATTTCCCCGAAAGGGAATTGAACCCACAACCGTTGCGTTTACACTTCACAATAATGTTCCCCTGCGCCATGACGGCCGCGGATAAAATATTAAAACTCAATAAAGCTTCCATAGTTCACAACTATAAGCTCTCTAAAGTTACAGGTAAAATCCACTTAAAACAAAGCGAGTACAAAGTGAGAGCCTTCACAAAACAATGCAACCTGTTAACAGAATCTTAACAAAGAAATATTTGGCCAATTATACGTAGCAATTGGGGAGGAACATTTCACTTTCGGCATAATTTCACAAGTATCATCAATTCTGATGATTTTTGTTTCCTATACAAAAGTAGAAATTGTTTCATAATAGTTTTTAATATTTTTTTTTTAAAGAAAATTTACCTTTCCCTCTAAAATAAATTGTGGCGTTGAGTTCCGCCGTTCAACACGAAATGTCTCGTATTCAGGCTAGCTGCCACAAGGAAACATGGTGTAGCTGAAAAAAAAATATATCAGTCTAAAGTGGAATTTAGCCATGCTATGTTGCATTATTGTTTTCTTACAAGCAATATCTCGAGCTTGTGTGAAGAGATGAGAACGAAGTATATTGATAAGAGCTTCTTTCAGTTTACCCCCCTACAAGGGGTAAAGCGTAAAGGTGGAAAAACGAACATTTTAAAAATAATAAGAATATTAGAATGTTATTTAATAATTTAAATGAATAAGGACATTTCAGCATTTTAATATTTCTTAGATTTTATGTTTCTTATATTGATTACTAGAAATTGGTGCATCTTAAAAACACAGTACTGACTGTACTGACCTTCAGTATATCGACTGACAATATGCTAATAACAAAAGTAGTAACAGCTTATAGAAGTTTTATCGAAATTATTATTTATTAATAATACTAGCGGACCCGGACGCGGCTTTGCCCGCTTGAACTATATGAATGCTTATTAGATATATTTATGAAATTGTTTTTGAAAATATCTAACTAATTTAAATGAAAAAAATATAAGTAAACGTAATCATATTAAAATATTAATAAAAAAAACTAAACAAAACCAGCTACATTTTTAATATCATCAAAGTAAAAAAAATATTTAAAAGAATTAAAATTAAATGTGTTGTGATATGTTTTTG
>JAATLQ010009878.1:706-48790 GCA_013421005.1 Heliconius erato x Heliconius himera
TGAGACTTGCTAGGATTTAATTGCACTCCAAAACACGTACTCCATGCAGATATTTTCATTAGGTTATTGTTTATAGTATTAATAGTGTTTGGTAGCTCAGAAATTTTAGACTTACAATAAATTTGAAGATCATCTGCGTATAGGTGGTAGAGAGAAGTGATATGTTGGGAAATATTATTAATAAAAAGTGAAAACAACAGAGGAGACAACACGCCACCCTGCGGGACGCCAGCATTGACATATTTATCTATGAAAAATTTAAATAATTGTTTTTTGAATTTTATAAGTGTCAATTCTTTTAAAACTTTAGGTATATATATTATTATAGATATATACATATAATACGACTTAAAATTAACTTTTGATTTCTAAAAGAGATCAACTACAAAAAAAAATTAAATTAAATTAGCTTCACGCATTATCCCGCACACAGCAGGGTAGGCAGAGGGAACCTAGTGTTAAGACACTCCGTTCCCCACTTTCTGCCGAATTCTGGAGGCATTGCGTGTTGAGTGGCAGGACTCAACACCGCGCTTAACCTCGACACCAGAGCGAAGAAATGGAAATATAAATTTAAGTAAATATTTTATCTCCTCGAGTGGGGATCGAACCCACAACCAGTCGGTTTTGCAGTCACACCTCGTGCCGCTGCGCCACGTCCGGCCTCGAGATCAACTACGTTTTAAAATTGTTATCTTAAAATTGTTTATTCAGGTATACAGGTATAATATTTTCATTTCTTTGTTCCGGCACCAAGCCTAAAGCCCAGCGTTGAGTTCCGCCACTCCAAAAAGTGGGTAACGGAGTGTCTTAACACTAGGTTTCTTTTGCCTACCCTAATACAGCGTAAAGCTGATTTTTTTAAACAATTATCTTAGTCCGTTCTACAAGTTATACATCACTGTATCACCCATTGAGTTATTCAACCCACGGCGAGCGAATAGGCTCCTTCACCATAATGGACCCTAATCCGTTGCCACACATGTCATGCATGGGCCAAATTAGAATTTCTCGTAACGGACCATTACAATATCTCATCGTGACACAGAAAAATTCTACATGTCATTTGGACTAAATTTTTATGATTATTTGTTTTTCCGCACTGGGCGGGCCCCGTTTACTAAGCGTTAAATCGCCGCTCAAAATGTTTCAGGGCGGTTACTTTGTGCCGTGTTTTTGCTGTAAACTAGTTTGAAATTTCATTGTAGATACTTATTTATTTTTATTTAGATTTATTTATTATTGGATAATCGTTCAAGCATGTAGAATTTCAAGAATTTTACTTTGATAAAAAAAAAGTGCTCTGTTAGGTAATATGAATGTACTAGTAGATGGCTATTGTTTTTAACAAATATTAATTAAAAATATATATTAAAAAAAATCATCGAGGCAAAGCGCGGCGTTGAGTTCTGCCATTCAACACGCAATGCCTCCAGAATTCGGCAGAAAGTGGGGAATGGAGTGTCTTAACACTAGGTTCCATCTACCCACCGTACTGCGTGCGGGATATAGCGTGAAACTGATTAAAAATATAGATATGTATATTTTGATCATAATATGCCATATTGACAATGCAATAAATACATTCATAAAATTACGTCTGTAATATAGAGAAATCATAGTAAAACTTCCTATAATGATCAACAAATGCATCTGTTTTTAGGTCTGTTCATATTAACATCATTAATCGAGTACTACATTACACGAACGATCCCCGGGAACACTTAAAGCATATCGAATGAGACTAATTACAAGCCGCGACCTGCCGTGACATGTGGCGGTAACGTGACGCACCTTAATGAAATATAACATTACATAAAATACTATTTGTCTTTTGGTTTTTTTTTGTGGTCACGGGTGACTTGTCACCGTGAACGTTCCGTTGATATCCTGGATGGCTTTTTATCTAGTACAAAAACCTATTTTAGGAATTTCAAGCCCTCAAATATTTTATAGGTCGAGATTGGTGTTATTGTTACTTATATATATATATTAAATTATTGTACTAAATATTATTATCAATAGTTTTTTTTATATCATATGTATCGTTAAGTGTTAAGTGTTAAGACACTCCGTTTCCGCCGAATTTTTCGAGGCATTGCTTGTTGAGTGGCGGACCTTTGTCACGGTGCAAGAGCGAAGAAATGAAAACCACGACCATATATGGTAAAAAAAAACGAGGCCGGTCGTGGCGCAGGGGCACAAACTGTGACTGTAAAATCGACTGGTTGTGGGTTCGATCCCCACTCGAGGAAATAAAATATTTATATTTATATTTTCATTTCTTCGCTCTGGTGTCTATTCAAAGCGCAGCGTTGAGTTCCACCACTTAACACGCAATGCCTTCAGAACTCGGCGGAAAGTGGGGAACGGAGTGTCTTAACATTAGGTTCCCTCTGCATACCCTGCAGTGTGCGGGATACAACGTGAAGCTGATATATGGTAATAATATATTTTTTTCTAAACATTGATTGATTATTGATTATAAATTAGGTTCTAATAAGATATCGACTTCTTCATACTTCCAAAAAGAACTCACCCATTCTAAGTTCGAGCTATGACTCAAGACCGTGTTCGATATATTTAATACTTGATTCGATACAACAGTTAACTATATATGCATATATAAGTTGAAAACGAGATAATGATCGTCTTATTTATACCTTAACGATTGCTAAAGTTATATTTGGTGAAGAAGTTTATAAATCTTAAATGATCAGAACAGATAGCTGTGTACATCTGTACTAATAATAAAATCTTAATGGATCGGTGTCTGTACATGGAATATGTTTGTTATTGGTATATATTTTTTTTATCAGCTTCACACTGTATCCCGCACACAGCAGGGTAGGCAGAGGGAACATAGTGTAAGACACTCCGTTCCCCATTTTCTGCCGAATTCTGGAGGCATTGCGTGTTAAGTGGCAGAACTCAGAGCCACGCTTTGTCTCGACACCAGAGCGAAGAAATGGAAATATTAATTTAAGTAAATATTTTATTTCCTCGAGTGGGGATCGAACCCACAACCAGTCGATTTTACAGTCACACTTTGTGCCTCTGCGCCACGACTGGCCTCTATATATGTTATTGGTGGCATTTAATAATGTAATAGAATCATAAACAATGATTTAATTTTTTTTTATCTGTTTGTGCATTTGTTCACGCTAATCTCAGAAACGGCTTAAAAGATTTAATTGTAGTTTTCTCTGTTGTATTTTTTTTAGCAAGTTTCCCTTAACATTGAGTGCATGTTTCAATTTCCGAATCAATTTCTATTCAAATGTAAAACCGACTGGTTGTGGGTTCGATCCCCACTCGAGGAGATGAAATATTTATTTAAATTTATATTTCCATTTCTTCGCTCTGGGGTCGAGCGAACTCAAAGCGTGCCGTTGAGTTCTGCCACTCAACACGTAATGCCTCTAGAAAAGGTAGAAAGTGGGGAACGGAGTGTTTTAACACTAGGTTCCCTCTGTCTACCCTGCTGTTTGCGGAATACAGTGTAAAGCTGTTTTTTTAAAATAACCAGTGCCATATTATGTGAGATAAATATTTTACTTGCATTCTTTCAAATATGTATAAAGTGCCTTCATAAAATTCCTACGATAGTATAATTATAAACTGATTACATATCGTATATAATGTCGAAGGAGCACGTTTCATTCGTTCTCAAGGAAATGAAAAATATTTAATATATATTTAATTTATTAGCCCTGGTTTCGTGGCAAAAGCGCGGCATTGAGCCCAATAAGCGAGTTATTTTTTTTTATTCATTGCTCAAAAAACGTGAACAAAGTAAACTTTTTGGAAAGATTGATTAAATAAGACTTTTAGAAAAGGTTTACAATTAACTTTAATTTAAAAAAAAACCTATATATTAAGCCTCTACAAAATATCAATTGAAAAAAAATTAAAAGTTAATAGAAGTAGATTAATATCTATATATTTCTTATATACCTAAAATAAGATGAAGACGAGAGGGCCCTCTCGAAGAAAAAAGATTTTTCCAGATATCCAATATCCTAAATAAATATTATACTAAAGAAAGGGGTCTTTACGGACGAATTCTTGAGGGTCGTAGATAATTTACAGAAAAATGTAGAGCTGATTACGTATAAATAGCGACCTTTCAATGTAATCAAATATTTTTTCTTTCGCGTAATAAAACGATTGCTTTAGCTTGAAGAATTACGTTGTTATGGCAACAGATCCTATTAATGCTGTGATTTTATTAAAAATTAAAAGTATGTAAAGTAAATTTAATTAACTTTTTCTTATTTCTGGCCATTTCTTACTTTTATAAAAAAAATTGCTTAACTATGGTGCATTTCTTCGCTCTGGTGTAGATGCAAAGCGCACCGTTGAGTACTTAACACGCAATGCCTCCAGGATTCGGTGGAAAGTGGGGAACGGAGAGTCTTAGCACTAGGTCTCCTCTGCCTACTCTGCTGTGAGTGTTTTAGCGTGAAGCTAGAAAAATATAACAATAGATTTACTTATGTAACATATTACTGTATTTCTCCACTTACCGTTTCATTCTCCACTTACCGCTTATTCAAAAAAAGGCCTTTTCTTAATTTTTATAGGCAAAAACTGACATGGCGAGATGAGCTAGACTAATACAGGCCAGACTAGTGCACAATAGCAATAAATTTGATAAGAGTAGAAGAAATGGAGAGAGGCCATAACCCAAAAATGGGACATTACAGACTACAGGGGCATTGAGCTTATAGAAACCTACATATTCAGTGATTATTATATTAAAAACCTATAGATATATACTAAAATTATGGCATTTTCACTAAATACTAATAATAAAAAAATCTAAAGGATATAAAACATATTTATTAGTTATAAGAGAGCATATTTCGTTACAAACAAACATATCAGACATATTTATTCTTAGATATTACTTGGAAGAAGTAACTTCAATAATAAAACAGTAACAACTTGTTTCTCGAAATAATACATTATATGAAAGTCAATAGTAACATAATAAAAACGCTTATTTCATATTATTTCTTAATATTGTGATCAGGTAGGTATCAACATTTTTTTTATTATTAACCTTATATTAGTTTTTTTTTTTAATTTCGAATTTTATGCTTAGGGTTTTCGCTGCTGTCTTATAGAAAAATAAGTTTATGAGGCCATCAAGATACAGTGCGAGAATAGCGTATGATCATTAAAAAGATTGAAAGAAGATGACTTTTAAAAAAAAAGAAGAAAGAAGATTAATTTTTTACTTGATCTCCAGTCAGGAGTAAGAAATATTTTCGGGTGATGAGTGGGGAACAGTCTCTAAGCACTAAATTCCTTCTTTCTACCCTGACTAAATGCTGACTATTATATTATATGCTGGATACAGCTAAAAAAATGGACCTGCTACATAAGTAACTTGCAAAATACCTTCACGCATCATCAAACCATAGAACGGTGTAAATGACATCAAACTGCTTTGTAACATAAAAAGCCACTTCAAGCATGAAATACGAAGGGAAATGCTGAAGTTCGTTATACGTATATATAAATTATATTTATATACTGGCTTTTAGAATATATATTCCGTACTAAGTTTTTTTTCTATATAATAATAATAAAAAAAAAATCCGTTCATGCTGTATTCTACACAGCTTGGTAGCCAGAGGAAACCTAGTGTTGAGACACTCCGTACTCCACTTTCCGCCGAATTCTAAAGGCATTGCGTGTTGTATTGCGGAACCCAGCGCCACATTTTGTCTCGACACCAGAGCGCAGAAATGAAATTAAAAATTTATATAAATATTTAATTTCCCCACCTTATTTATATAAATATTTGATCCCTACTCGGTGACTGAACCCAGACCCAGTCGATTTTACAGTCACACTTTGTTCCTCTGTGCCACGATTGACCTCAAGTGTAAGTATATCTTGTATTATACGAGTATATCTAATATAATCTAAATTGCTTGTACTCAGCTGGACGAAACGACAATAATAAAATCCGAAAACCATGAATTCGAATTCACTTAGAATATTTATACTATTTCTATCGTTTATTATATTGTATTACAGATATGTGAGGTCAGTCGTGGTGCAGTGGCACAAAGTGTGACTGTAAAATCGACTGGTTGTAGGCTCGATCCCCACTCGAGGAGATGAAGTATTTACTTAAATTTATATTTCCATTTCTTCGCTCTGCTGTCGAGGCAAAGCGCAGCGTTGAGTTCTGCCACTCAATACGCATTGCCTAGAGAATTTGGCAGAAGTGTCTTAACACGAGGTTCCCTCTGCCTACCCTGCTGTGTGCGGGATACAGCGTGAAGCTGATTATATTGTATTACTATTATGTAAGAGAGGGCAGTCGTGGAACAAGAGCACCAGGGCAAGCGTGTCATTGTAAACGCGATAGGTTGTGAGTTCGATCCCCACTCGAGGAAATCAAAATATTTCGTATTTTCAACTCTACACTCTGATGTCGAAGCAAAGCGCGGCATGTGGGTTCCGCCACTCAACACGCAATATCTCCAGAATTCGGTGGAAAGTGGAGAGCGGAGTGTCTTAACACTGGGCCCTCTGCCTACCATGCATGCGGGATACAATGTGATTTCTATGTACGACTAATTTTGTACTGCCCACGTATTTGTGGCTAATAATCGTTTACAAATATTTTTACTCTACCTTTTTAAACGTACAATTTGTATGTTTTACTATTAAAATTTACTTTTTAATTTCACAAAGAAATAAGTAAATTCACTGAAATTTATGCAGAAATCTAACTATTGTTATATATTGAATAGTTAAATGGTTATTACAAAACTCGACGCCTCTCTGTCTATTTTTACAATCATGATTTAGAACGACCGCACGAAATCTCAAGGTTTCGGACTTTTTATAGAGCATTTCTCTTTAAGCCGTCTAATATTAAATCGATATCTGTTTACAGCTTACGAAGTTTTTAATCGACTATTTATTTTTTATAAAATGTTTGTGTAATAAATATTTTTAATATAATAGGGAGTGGAGTGGCTTAACACTAGGTTTCCTCTGCCTACCCTGCTGTGTGCGGGATAGAGCGTGAAGCTGATTTTTTTAAAAAATCAAATCAAAAAACAAATCAGCTGTATCCCGCACACAGCAGGGTAGACAGAGGGAACCTAGTGTTAAGACACTCCGTTCCCCACTTGCAGGCGAATTCTCGTGGCATTGGCAGAACTCAACGCCTTAACCTCGTCACCAGAGTGAAGAAATGGAAATATAAATTTAAGTAAACATTTCATCTCTTCGAGTGGGGATCGAACCCACAACCAGTCGGTTTTACAGTCACACTTCGTGCCGCTGCGCCACGACTGGCCTCAGATTTTTTTTTATTTTTTATTATAAACATCCTAAGTTATATCATATTAAATACAAATAATTTAACAATAGCTCAAGTGGATTCTCGAATATATTGTACTCGGTTGGTGATTTTCACCCAACAACTAATCCCAAGGCGCTACTCGATTCTGTTTTGACATCTCGTCACAATCGTCGCTACTGACAGCATCTTCCTTCAGAACACACTCGAGAATGTCATTCATTTTATTAATACTAAAATGAATGAATTACTAGAGAAACATGAGTCAGCATTATTATTATATATAGAATATTAATAATATATTCTCCAAAATCGGTTAAATAACATGGTAAAAGTTAGCGTAACAAAAAATACCTTTTTTTAATTTTTTTTTAAATATTTTTAAAGTGTTATTCCATACTTAAAAAAGAAAAATACTTGTACGTTTTTTATTACTTATTACGTACTAATACTAATACTTTTACGAAAAAAAATTATACGTTTTCTAAATAAGTATTTAAAAAAAATACCTATATAGTTTTGTGGATTAATGAAAATTGATATAACTAAGTCAATATTTTTTTTATATGCTCAATAAACAAACTAACTTCCAAAATTTTGTAAAACTAATTTTTGTCAGCTTCATGGCGTGGGGCATAAGCGTGTGATTGTAAACGTGACGAATGTGGGTTCGATTCTCACTCGGGGAAATGAACTATTAATCATTAATATTCTCATTTCTTCGCTCTGGTGACAAGGTGAAGCGCGGCGAAGATTTCGGCTACTCCATACAAACCTCAAAATTTCGGCAGAAATTAGGGAACGCAGTGTCTAAACACTAAGAGCCCTCTGCCTACGCTGCTGTATATTTTTGTTTTTCTATCTAATACCACAGATACTAATAAGTACAAACAGCTGCATTAGGAATTTCACAATGATTCCTCAAAAAATCAAACGCGGAACGAATCGCGCTGTGTCGCAGGACACTCGCATACGTTCCGATCGACAATACGTGGATACAATACTTGGTAATTTGCATGACGGCTTTTTATCGGCATATTGTCGGCACCTCCGCGGCAGCTGCTACAACACCGAATTTCGCCCAAAAATATATTTTGTATGAGATTGTATGTAAAATTTTATGTTTGTTCGAAATATATTATTTATTTTTTTAAGAATAAAAGTTTTAAATGTAATTTTTTTAGGCAGAGGGAACCTGGGAACCTAGTGTTAAGACACTCCGGTCTCTTAATGTTAAAATTCCAATTTCCGCTAAATTCTGAAGGCATTGTGTGTCAATTGCGGAACTCAACTTTCTTAATCAAAGCGAGCAAAATTAAAACATTAAATATTTCATTTCGTCGAGTGAGAATCGAACCCACTACCTGTCACGTTTACAGTCGGAAGCTTCTGCCACTGCGCACCTATAGGCCTCTCTTTAGTAATATAATAATAATTATTATAATATATGTATGTGTATTATTAATAATTCATCTTAGTCTTATATCTACTAATTTCAGAAATTTTACACTATCTTGCCGTCTTTAACGCTTATACTAAGTTAATAATTTTATTTAAATAATCGAAATTATATATATTTAGATTACCACCATTCATCACTAACGTATGACGGAGCTCTACTAAGTATATACATAGGAAAATTAAATTTTAGTACCCTTTATAACTAGAACGTCACTTTGTAGCATACACGACTACCCAGTGATTTAGTATTATTACCAGTAAATAAAAAGTAGTAGGGGAGCAAAGAGGTGGAGCGAAATTCTATTGTAACGTGCCACGAGGGTCCGAAAATAAAAGTCCCGCCAGCGACTTAGTAATTGATTCGCTTATATCATAGCTGTTCTACTGTGTGAAACTAACGTAACACATTCAAATCAACTCCGCGTCCCGATCGGTCAAATTTAACGCAAAAACTTAAACCAATTAAAACTTGAAAAATGACGTTTCAGATGTTCCAATATAATAATGGCCTATCCGTGTATAAGTGAATAATACTGTGTTGTGAAATATAATAAAAATTGATCGCAATTAAACTCACAAAATGGATTACACAACAGGAACAACGTCTTCCATGAACAATATGAGACCGATCTTCGGAGCGTACGCTTTTCAAGGTGAGTCACAAATTGTTATAGTCTGTAGACACGAATGGATCAAGAAAGATGAGAAAAAAGTGAAAAAAGGTCAGATATGGTTAATTACAATGTTCCCAGGTACCAATAAAACTAGCATTAATACGTCGGAATCAAAGACCCGAAATCAATATCGACTATTGCCTAAACAATAAAAAATTGGGCACAGTGTATTACAATTACATTCCATGAACGGTTCCGTAAAGAATTGCTGTAACATAGCAACGCAAATTCTTATTATAGATACGTGAAAACCATACTGTGAATGATATATATGGTAATATTTAATAAGAACAGACAAAGTATAAACACACGTATCCCAAATGTGAATAAATGAATAAATCAGCTTCACGCTGCATCCCGCACACTGCAGGGTAGGCAGAGGATACCTAGTGTTAAGACACTCCGTTCCACACTTTCTGCCGAATTCTGGAGGCATTGCGTGTTGAGTGGCAGAACTCAACGCCGAGCTTGTCCTCGACACCAGAGCGACGAAATGGAAATATAAATTTAAGTAAATATTTCATCTCCTCGAGTGGCGATCGAACCCACAACCAGTCGGTTTTACAGTCACACTTTGTGCCGCTGCGCCACGACTGGCCTCAGAACTCGTCTCTCCGAAATATAAAACAACAAGAATCAACCCCACCGATAAATCTTAATTAACAAAATCCGAAATAGATATTTACAATAATATAACGATCACAACAATCCCACATAACAAAACCGCTCATATATCTATTATTGCCGCGGACCTCTAAAAACGAAGTTATCTTTCAAAATGCCGCTTATTAACCTCTCATCGAATCCGACCGTAAAATGTAAACTCGATAAAGCCACCAATTAAAACTAAATATGAGAGTTTCGATAAAATCAAAGCTGGAGCCGCTACATCTGACACCGAGAATCATTTCTTCCAAAAAAGCGAAGCGTTTTTTTATACCTAAAGCAAGGTCACAGTCGCAGCATGATTTTCGCCTTCCCACTAAAGCGATTACGAAGCAACAATATACCCGTATACCGATACAAGATCGAGCGTTGTCGCATTCTGAACCGTATATTACCGGGAGAACAAAAAGCCAGTCGGTTACTATAAAATGAATTTTGGAAAGGCACATAAGACGGGGTTGGTGGTGGTAATAACAATGCTTTATGAAAAGGTTTAGCCAACTAATTTGTTTTTTCTCGGCTACTGTCGATCTCGGTAGCGATGCAACCTTTTTTTTTGTTGGAGGAGATCAATCAGTCAAAATAACAGTGTGATACCGCCTTTGATGCGATCCGCTCGGGTTGGTTTAATCTCGCCAGATACATGATTAGATGACCGATGATGCAGCAAAGCTGGTAACTGATCCAAAAATTGGAATACAACGCTGTAGATTAACTTAGGGGACCCGATAGTAAATTATAGACTACATTTGAGGAAAATCATTTAAATTAAACAACATGAATGTTTTTTGATAATACTAACTAATAACCTACTGTTCTGACGATCAAAATAAATAATATATAACTATTTCAAAATTATAATATGTAAGAAGTTTTGTGTAAATTTCTAAATCATAATTTCTGTTAAATTAATATCAATATTGATTTGAAACGTTCAGTAGCTGACCACAACAATGGCTGTGGCTTTGGAGTCTTAACGCAAAGTAAATGAAGGCGGATGAAACAAATGATGTCAATGACATCGTAATGACTGTCCATCATTTCAAGCCGTCAAAAGTGTCTCACTGGGCCCACCAGGGCTGGCAATATCTTTCTATAAGCAGTTATAACTTTTAATATGAACCAACTTATTAAAAAAGTTTTTATATTTGTTTTGATTTATAATTCAAATATATTTTAACAATTGTTTTTATTAGGTTAAACATGTAAGACAAAAGTGGTGATAGATAATTCCTTACATACCTTCCAACACACGATATAAACGGACAGAAGGTAGAGATCAGAGTTACTGAGTAAAAATCTTGATCTTCTCGCTGTATTTTGCACGTAACAGGGTAGTCAGAAGGAACCTGGGAACCTAGTGTTAAGAAATTTCGTTCCAGGCTCCGTCCGGGCAGCGGTTTCGGCAGTCGTGGCGCAGTGCCCCCTGGAATCCATCGGTGAAAGGATAATATAAATGTCTAAATGACTTAATAGATACTTGTCAAATATTCGCAAAATACAAAAAAGTAAATGAAAATTACTACTATACGTACATATTTCAACTTTAATTTTATATTTAAATTACTTTTAAACAAATATTCAGTTTAAAAAATTTAACGTGTCCATCCCTTGCAATAACGTATGACGTTGTGAAGGCTGTTAACGTCCAACTTTTTGCCGCATCTGATAAATTTAGCACTGATGTATGAAGAACACAAAGAGAAACCTCCCTTCTTATTATATAAAGCGATAAACTCAATCATTCCAACTATAATTCTCGAATCTCATTATATTTTTCCTTTTAGTTCTATTGAAGCAATTTTATTAATCTAATAGACTTTTGTTGAAAATGTCTGTTGTGTACAGTTGCTTTTTTCTTTGCTTTACCTAGCTTTTTATATTGTTAACTTAATTATATAGCAACTACTTCTGTAATATTTGAAAGAAATAAAGAATATAATTTCTGTATTACATTTATATTTATTAAATACAAATTTACCGATTAAACTTCTCATTTTATTTTAAAAAAATAAAAAATTAAATCAGCTTCACGCTGTATCCCACACACAGCAGGGTAGGCAGAGGGAGCCTAGTGTTAAGACACTCCGTTCCCCACTTTCTGCCGGGTTCTGGAGGCATAAGAATTATTAGGCATTAGGCAAATAGAAATATAAAATTAAATAAATATTTCATCTCCTCGAGTGCGGATCGAATCCACAACCAGTCGGTTTTACAGTCGCACTTTGGCCACCTCCGCCACGACTGGCCTCAAATAAAAAATAATAAAGAATATAATTTCTAAATTACATTTATATTTATTAAATTCAAATTTACACTACTAATTTTATTGGCTTTATATATTAATAATATGGGCAATGACAATATGAATCTAATTTTTGATACCACAGATAATATAAACACATCAGATAAACAAAGTAGTTTTAAAAGTCAAACGGCAAGTGCCTCTCGTAAAAAACACGGTAATAATCAACAATGGATTACGCGTCTCGTGATTAATTACCTTATACATTAATAGTAACGGGTTCCTTTAATTAAAGGATGTCCTTAGAAATATCTTTACACACATTAATTAAACCCTAATACAGTCTTTTTTTTAGAGACAAAGAGATTTTATATAATTTCGTTCTGCACTTTTAACCTACTTTGGAGGTATGGCGTATTTAAAAATGAACTCAACATTGCTATTTATTTTTAAGAATTATTTTAATTAAGTAAAAACAGCTTCGCGCTGTATCCCGAACATTGCAGGGTAGGCAGAGGGAACCTAGTGTTAAGACACTCCGTTCCCCACTTTCTGCCGGATTCTGAAGGCATTGCGTGTTGAATGGCAGAATTCAACGCCGCGCTTGCCCTCGACACCAGAGCGAAGAAATAGAAATATAAATTTAAGCAAATATTTCATCTTCTCGAGTGGGGATCGAACCCACAACCAGTCGGTTTTACAGTCACACCTTGGGCCCCTGCGCCACGACTGGCCTTTAATTAAGTTATTAAAAAATATACCACTAAGTATCGAACCCGTAACTACCATGAAGCAAATACCAAAATAACAAAAAACAGAATAACAACAAAGACGCAAATAACATTAATAAATAAAAATAATAATTTACAACAACATATTACAAAACTATTATTACACAACATACTTTAATAGCGAAAATGTGTGGAATTTTTCCCATCTCGTCTAATTTTATGGCGTTTGACGTCTCGCCCATCGTAATAGAAGTGACATATTTCTTGGGTGCAAATAGAAAAAAGTGCTGAATACCTATCGTGCCACCGCCGGGAGCCGCTGATTGAGTTATAAGCTATAATGGCAACACCGTCTTGTTTTTGCACTGTTTTTCACTTGAATGCAATATGGCGATGCCTCCTCTCATATTTAATATACATTAGGCGCATACTTCGATCTCCGATTTGATCTTTCTTGCTGCGTCCACGGGAATGTGTGATTTTGTTTATTTTGATTTGTCACCTTTTGATGTATGAATCCTTTTTGTTATTATCTGCAATGTGTTATTATAGGCCGTGTGGTTGTGGACTTGATTATATTACTTGGTTTTCCTTTTTGTATCGTAGACACGTGAGGATGCGTATATCACGCATTTGTAGGAATCGACTTAATATTATTTTAATATGGCAACACTTAATATGCAACAAAACATAATACCTATATATAGGCTATGGTTGTAATTTGTTGTGACTAATGTTTTTTACTTATTTTTAATATCGTGTATTGGTAGAGATGTGATTAAAGTTATATAAGCAACAGAATCGAATAAATTATTTTATTAAAATTTTGTTCTTTCTTTGATATTAATTATTTTTAATTAGCAACAAAGTGTCTATAATTAAAAGACTGATTGTTTTAAATTTTAATTAACTGTACAATAGCGAAAATTTCAAAATTGAATTTATTTCTATACCTTAAACAAAATGAAAGATACTGTATAAGCTTCTATAGAACACAAACACGATTAATTTTCGACGAACGTTATCAAAGACGAGACAGCGAGTCGCCGGCTTTTATGCATTTCTCTTATTTTAAGCCTACTATACTTAAGAATAAGGTTTTAATTCGTTTAGCATTTGAACCCCCTTGCATTCAATACAGGGTATTTCATACTAACTGGATAAATCGAGTCTCACAACTCTATCAGTATTTATCTTTAAGTGCAATCTACTATCATGATGATGATAACAACTTTTACATTATTAAAATAACTAAAGCATCAATAACCATTCTATTGACGGAAAAATATATTGCTTTTTCATATAATTTCGTGAATATTTCACGAATATTATATTAATTTTATATAATAAACATTATAATCTGAAAAGAGATATTTTAAAGGATATAAACGTACATAGCTACAAGAAAGTCTACAATTATTTTCACATAATACATACTACGCACTCTCCTGGAACAAAAAAATCTTATATTTTTTATTACTTTTTATTCCTTTTAACATTAAAAATCACATATATTCGTATATTATGACCCACTACCACAAAATAAATCGGCACCACTATACCAACCACCAGAACAGTCATTGTGACACACACACCAACCAATCCAGGCACCAAGCCGAGAAGCCACCTGTAATCACGAGACTTGGCTGATGTTTAATTAAAGATGTGAATAACGCCGGCAGTGCGAGTCAGCTGCAATCTTTAACATTGTAACCAATTGTAGAACAGATGAACGCTGCACCAAGTAGTTTACACATAGGTATTCGTAATATTAAGTTTGTATATTGTATGCTCTGTTTTACCACAATGATTTATATGATTGTATTCTTTTATATACGTTTTTGTGATTTATATTGTGTTTAGATGTTTTGTTTCTCCGTATGGTTTGTTATATACATGGGGAGAGAAAGACTAGTGTTAAGGCACTCCGCTTCCCACTTCCCTTCAATTCTGGAAGTGTAGCGTGTTGAGTGGTGAAACTCAACGTCGCGTTTTGCTTCGACACCATAGTGAAGAAATGAAGATAGCAAATAATAATTAATTCGTGAGTGGGGATCGAACCAGCAACCGTCGTGTTACAGTCATGCCCTTGTGGTACTGCGCCACGACGGCCACTGTTGTGTGTTTAAATACTTTAAATAAATTATATGTTTTCATACTTTTAAAGTATAACAATAATATATACAAAAACTATTATATTTCAAAATATTTAATTTAACTAAAACAAAATTATAATATTATAGATTTTATCTCTTATTTTTGTCATTATAATCTAAATAATTCAACTTAAATTAATTCACTCGAAATGAATCTTCTTTTATTTCTATTTGACGATGTCCATAACGTTGTCAGAAGTATGCTCCACTTCATTTTCTTTAATATATCTATTGAATTTAGTATAAATTACGTACACGTAAAAAAATAGAATATTTCATTATATTTTGGCCGGCCAATCGTGGCGCAGCGGCACGAAGTGTGACTGGAAAGCCGACTGGTTGTGGGTTCGATCCCCACTCGAGGAGATGAAATTTACTTAAATTTATATTTCCATTTTCGTCGTTGTGGTGTCAAGGCTAAGCGCGGTATATAGTTCTGCCACTCAACACGCAATGCTGAGCTGCTGAGTTATGGAGATAACTCAGCGGAAAGTGGGGAACGGAGTGTCTTAAAGGCGTGACTTAACGGTTCCCTCTAAATATCCTGCAGAGTGCGGGATACAGCGTGAAGCTGATTTATTTTTTCATTATCTTTACAGCGAATAGGTGCTACGGATATGCAAATAGGTAAGCAATATTTGAAGCAATAAAATCGTTATCGGCAAAGTTATCGCCGCGCAACGGAGCGCATTTTGCACGGTTCTAATGAACGCCTTATGAAACAGGCAATTTATCACATGTGGCCTTATCACGAAACTGATAAATTTTATATGAAGAAACTTATTTAAACAATAGCTAGAATAGTATAGTATAAGTACAGTATAATATTAAATCAAATCAGCTTCACGCTGTATCCCGCACACAACAGGGTAGGCAGAGGGAACCTAGTGTTAAGACACTCCGTTCCCCATTTTCAGCCGAATTCTGGAGGCATTCTGTGTTGAGTGGCAGAACTTAACGCCGTGCTTGTCCTCAACACCAGAGCGAAGAAATGGAAATATAAATTTAAGTAAATATTTCATCTTTTCGAGTGGGGATCGAATCCACAACCAGTCGGTTTTACAGTCACACTTTGTGCTCCTGCGCCACGACTGGCCTCAGTACACTACAGTATAATATTAAACTTGACACAAATAAAAAATGAATATTCGTTAAGTAAATAGGAATACCTTGGAATATGTTTTCTAAATTCCCATACCTCTAAACAATTAAGTATTCGGTTTCACTATGTACGTACGTACGTGCCTCCTTATTTTGTAACGTTTCACGTGAACTCTCATTACCAATTCGAACAAGATGTGTTTCAAACGGAGCGTCTTTGTCGGCGCCTTCTATTTTCAGTGTGACCATGAATAAATCAATGAAAACAAATAAAATTCGGCTACCAGTGTTCCCAAAAGTCTTTTTTAAAATGATGTATAATATGCCATTATTTCAAATCCTGTTTTGTTAAGAGATCGTCAAGTATGTTAATTTATTCTAAGTTCAATAATAGGAAGAGCATATTTTCTGGTCAAGATTTGTTCATTGTAGTGTAGATATATCTGAGGCGTAATTTGGTAGACACCGAAACTAATTTATCGAACAAAGGACCGACCTGCCGATAGAGCACTTTTTATACGTATACAAACATAATACCTTGGCTGCAAGTAATTACAGATATTCTTAATTTGCTACTTTGAACACCTGAATATCCTAACGGTACTTAATTAAAAAATAAATCAGCTTCACGCTGTATCCCGCATATAGCAGGATAGGAAGAGGAAACCTAGTATTAAGACACTCCGTTCCTCTTTTTCCACCTCATTTTTAACGAATGCCTCGACACCAGAATGAAGAAGTTAAATTATTAAATATTTCATTTCCTCGAGTGGGGATCGAACCTACAATCAGTCGCGTTCACAGTCACATGCATGTGTCTCTGCACTACGACCTCAGGCCTCTATTATAATCTTAATGTAATTAATATAATAATTGTAATTACAAATATTTCTAATTTGCTACTTGGAGCACCCGAATACATTAACGGTACTTAATAAAAAAAATCAGCAGCAGAGGGAACCTAGTGTTAAGTAACTCCATTTCCCATTTTACTTAATTAACTATATAATATCAACACACATTCAGTAATAAAGCCTGGCTTATTACGAAATGTATGTTGGCACAATGTCGACTCTAGATTAAATGTCTGCATATGAAATACTGGAGAATATTAAAGCGATAAATTTTAATTATAGATTAACAGTACAGCGGCAAATAAATAACGTAATTAATTTTATTTAATAACATTTTATGTCAATTTTACAAAAATTAAGACTTTCCAAAGAAGATCCTGTTCTTAGATCATACTTAAAAGAATAATAATGTATACGAAGTTCCCTGTTTCAATTAAAAAAAGTGATATATTTGATGAGAAAAAATCTATTAAATGTTTTGACAATGACGAAGAAACACAATCATATTTTTATTTAAAAAAAAAACAATTGTACATAAAGTCTTTTTTGAAACTAAGCTTGGTTTGGAGAATTATTTTTTATTTGCGCCTGTAATGAGTTAGCGTTGTGGCCGGATATTAAAAAATACCTAGACTATTGACAATGATATTTAATAATAACAAAGACATGCAATATTTTATTTTTAAAAATGTATACATATTCGCGGAACAACATATATAAAGTATAGCAAATTTATATATGGACGTAGGAATGGGGGAGGCCGAATAGGCTATGCTTATCCCAGAATATTCTTTAGAATTTATACTAACAAACCTCAAAAATATCTTAACACAAAATAATTTTGATTTTGATTTTGAATTTTTGCGACATATATCTAGTAGTGCACTAGAAATGTATTTGCGATTTTTACATAATTATTTTTTATTAAGATTGTAATGGGGACATTGCGTATTGAGTGACGGAACTCAGCGCCGCGCTTTGCCTCGACACCAGAGCGAAGATATGAAAATATAAATGTAAATGAATAGTTCACTTCCTCGAGTGGGGATCGAACCAACAACCATTCGATTTTACAGTCACACTTTGTGCCTCTGCGCCACGACTGGCCTCAATATGTATATGTATATAAATATTATAATAAACAAAGAGTTTGATTTATGCTTGGAACTGGAGGTTGCCCAGTAGCATTTAAAAATAGCGATTATATGATGTTTTTGATGTATAATATAGAATGGCAACGTATGATATATCATTATAAAAAATAAATTAAAATAAAACTGATAGGTATATTAGCGGAGTAAAATAGAAAACATCTCGTTATAGTGCCACGTGGTCACATTAAAGCTATAATATATTTTAATGAAAATTCATGAGATCTTGTGTTATATATAGTTCATATTCGCCAAAAGGACGACATAGAGTTCATATTTATGAAAACGACATTTTAACAATTGTGTTAGATAAAGAATAATGTATCTAAAATATATATTTGTTTATTTTTCTTTCTTAAGACATAAAAGAAATATGATATACTAGAGGGCGCGCGCGGCTTCGCCTGCTTATTAGGAGTGAATTCGAAAAAAACCACGAAACACGTGTTCAATAAAATATTTTTAACAGTCTGAATTTAAATTTTTATAAAAATCGGTGGCAATTTAAAGATTTTTCCATATAAACTTTCAACCTCTTATTGGAACCCTTAGGGGGTGAATTCTTAAAAACCATGAAACACGTGTTCAATGAAATATTTTTAAAAGTTTGAATTTCAAATTTTATACAAATCGGTACAGATTAAATTTTTTTTACATACAAACTTTCAACCCCTATTTCATCCCTTTAGAGTTAAAATTTTTCAAATTCCCTTCTTAGTGGATGTCCAGAATATGAAAATAAACATCTGCCCAAATTTCACGTTTCTACCATCAGCGGTTACGGCTCTGCGTGCGTCTTACCTCAGTCAGTCAGCACAAGTCCTTTTATATATATAGATAATCATTTCAAAACAAAATTGTTTAACCTTACGAATAAACAAACAATTCGATTCAAAGCAAATATATTTATTGTATTCCTAAAAACCATATTATTACCAAAAAAATAAGAAATACAACTCTAATATGATCCAATAATATTTTATATATAATCTACCATCAAAAGGATAACAAGATGGTGCGAGGCCCTTTTTCCTAGAATCTAGAACGGCTCGTATCAAACGTGCCTTATATGTAATATTTTATATTATATTTTATTAATATTACATATTATGTACGTGTACATATTGTATACTAGCACTTTAGTCAGCAATACATGACTGTATCCCGCACATAGGATAGGCAGAGGGAACCTAGTATTAAGATACTCTGTTCCCTACTTTCCGCCGAATTCTGGAGGCATTGCGTGTTGAGTGACGGAACTCAACGCCGCGCTTTGCTTTGATGGAAATATAAATTTAAATAAATTATTCATTTCCTCGAGTAGGGATCGAATCCACAACCAGCCGCATTTACAGTCACACCCCTGCGCCACGACGAACGCTAAACTGATACGATAAATATTAATAAAGCTTAATTCTTTCCCTCTTCATAAGTTCTTTCATTTTGTTTAAATAACATTTATAATACAAAATAAAACCGGTTAAGTGCGAGTCTTCCGTGTCAATTTCAGAATTGTAGATCAACGTGGAGTACAATTTATAAAAGTTGACAAACTTAAATTTTTAGGCATTTACACTTATTTTGTATGAAATGAACTACAAAAATAAGTTTGTATTATTTATATTTTTTATGAAATACTTCCAATTTTCAGATTTTTTTTCTTTTGTCGTATTTTAAATTGTCACTTTCGTATTGTAAATTATCACTTCGTGCTAAATTTCATAACTGAGACGGAGAGAGGAAATTCCCTATAGCTTTTGATTACGCAGAGATTTTCATATAAAATGTAGCAAAAGCAATGAATAAAAGCTCGTATTCTTTTGCTTGCTTTATATCTTTTGATTGCGATGTCTTAGAAGCTTGAGTCTAAGAAGTCTGAGCTTCAAGAGATCCTATAAGAGTTCCTTTTTTACCTTTTGTAGTATGGAACTCTAAAAAGTAAAAATGCAAATCTTTTAGTTCTACACAAGTATTTCTTTTTTAAAAATCTATATCTTTTACGACTATAACTTTACTATAAGAAATTATTCAAGAGAAAAATTACCTTTATTAATTTCTATAGGACTTTATCTAACCCACTTTCGTCTGACCTTTGCACGTTTTCTTTAGACTGTAAGTTTCCCCAAATCCAATTAGCTATTGGATCCATTTGGTCATTAAGATTATCTGTGAAAAGTATTTCTTAGTACTGTTTATTCTCTTTATCTATTCTTATTAAAATATATGATTATTTGTTATCACTTAATTAAATACAAGTGAAAAATAATGAACATATATTATAAATAAAAAATCTGTAATAAAAACGTATTTCTACCATTAATATATTTTTATATCTATTTTTTCGCTTTTTTAGATGTTTACTCTTATGAATTCTTCCATGAACTAAGCGTCGTAAATTATCTTACTACCTCATATACGCAACGTAGTTTGAAATCGAGACGTTTTATGAAATACATATACTGTATGTAGTTAGGCAGAGTTAGGCCGACAGAGCCTAGTGTTAAAACACTCTGCTCCCCACTATCTGCTGAAGTCTGGACGCATTGCGTGTTGAGTCGTGGAACTCAACGCCGCGCTTTGCCTCCACACCAGAGCGAAGCAATGAAAATATTACATATTTCATTTCCTCGAGTGAGAATCGAACCGATAATCTGTCACGTTTGCTTGTGCCCCTGCTATATGTGTCTATGTCATGAAAACATAAAAATTTTTACTAGTTCTAGAATTCGGCAGACCTTATTTTCGTGTTGTATTAATACATATTAAATGACTATTCATGATCAAAGTAAATAAATAAAATAAATAATTGTAAAATAGCAATAGAATCAGCAAAATTTTAGTAAGATACTCTTAGCCAATGTCATTCTCACGTATGAGAAGTAGTGTTCGTCTAAAAAATCCACATAGAAGCTTTGGATAATGTATATGTATGAAAAACAGAATAAGATCCCTAATGCTATTTCGTTGTTCAAAACGGTTATATACCTTTACTTTAAAATCTAAAAAATGTACTAAAATGAACATACTGAAAAAATCTGTTTACTTCAAGTTATAGTGATATAGTCTAAAAAGGTATTATTATTTCATTATTCCTAGTTCTTTATTTAAAACTGAAATTCCACCGCTATTAAACATAATTAATACAGGATTAGTATGTTTAAAAATCTCTTAAATTCAAATTCTTTTCTTTTTTTATTAAGCGACTAAAAAATATTCTTATGTAATTTAATATAAAGATGTATTTATTTAAGTCATAATCACTTATGTCGTTAAATCGTTTTAATATTTTAGTGGACTTCCTCTGCATATTTCTGAAATGAAAACTACAGTGTAGAGACGAGAAGTCATCACAAGAATAAATTTCTGTGAGAAACTTTAGAAAACTTAAATCAGTGATATTAAACGAAGGAAATGAGACAGGAACGGTGGGGTCGTAACGAGGTTGAGCCGCTTCAGTGCTCACGGCATTTCCGGCAGGCACTTACTGTGAAAATAGACCCCAAGACCACCTGTTGATTTAAAGAGTCCATTGACAATGTTTCATCATTAAAATGGTTTTGGATACTTTTAGTGGTACTGCCATCTATTTTTCTTCACTAGAATAATTTCTTCTAACAAGGGCAGCATTTTGTTCCTATTACATTTTTTTATTAAGTCGTTTTACATTTTTTTATTAAGTCCCCTTGCCAATATTGCCAGCCTTAAAATAGAGAAAAAAAAAATTAAATAGCACATATAATATAGTTTTTTTAGCGTAACTCTGTATTCTGCATACAGCATGGTAGGAAGAGGGAACATGCTGTTAGGACACTCTGTTCTCCATTTTCCGCCAAATTCATACATAAATAATAATATAATATATAAAGTCTGAAGATCGCCAAATATGTAAATTGTTGACGACTTACCGAATACACCATCCGCGTTCGTCTGTAATGAGACTGTATATCCCGCATAAGTATGGAGGTTGGGAGTTTTTGAATGTCAAGAACTTCCATAACCACTAGGTATGCAGTCTTAGAAGATTGACGTGGATATACACAAGGATGTGGTACCAGTTGATAAAGGCGTTACTCCTCTTTTCTTGGGCAAAGAGAACTGGTTTAGGCTTGTAGTAATTATTATTTCTGATCGCATGGCTGTGTAGAAGAGCAAGGAGCTACATGGTAGATTCCATTGAGCCCTAATGGGCCCGAACGTGAATACTGCTTTCTCCTTGTCTTGGTTATAGTTCGGCGATATTTTCGGGGAAACTGAAGGTTATGTCTGTGCAATTGTGGACGAAGTTACCAAGACACGAAAATACCAAGACATATATTATGTAAGATGGCACTATCGACATCTGTCGGGCATGTCATCGATATGGAGAGTCCCTCAGACATATTGTCTCTGGTTTTTCTCATCTTGCGGTGCTATCTCTCTGCTCTCATGCTAACGGTGAGTATTTGCAATTCCCTCAAATAGCCAAGATAATACACCAGAAATTTGCCCTTCAATATGGTCTTATGGAATTGGAAGTGTCTTACTACAAGTACAATCCCACATCTGTTCTTGAAAATAGCTGTGCATTGTTCTATTGGGATCGGTCTATTATTACTGACAGATATATTGTTGCCAATAGACCTGATATAGTACTAGTAGACCAAGTGGCGCGCTGCGCAGTGATTGTTGACGTTACTATCCCACATGAAGACAATCTCCTGAATGCCGAAAAAGAAAAACTATCTAAATATTTGAACTTAGCCCATGAGGTAATCTCATCAGATGTGAAATTTATATTTAAAAATATAAAATTAATTCTTCTTATACAATAAAAGTATACAGTGTATATAACACATTCTATATTTTGAACATTATAAAAAAACAAATATATTAAGGAACATAAAAAAAAATACAATTAACAAAAAAAGTCGGTCATTCTCCACTCTGACTCGCCACATCCGAGATCAGACCACAGGAGAATAAAAAATTCGGCGCTAAAAAGAATAACACTCAGTTTATTACTTGTACAGCATGTCATCGAGGGTTCATTAAAATACGATGACTTAACATAAACACTATAGTGGACTTCATTGATAGCCTGACGTAGGTTCCGCTGTGTAAAAACATCATCTATCTTCTTGGTGGTAATCTAAGTCTTATCACGTTACCATAAGAACCATCATTTTTTACTTATCTATTTTTTCCTTTTTGGATGGAAGATCTCTTACAATAGCGTCTCATTCCGTGGAATCCATTGATAAATTTGATGCTACCAGTGTTACAAGAAGCTGCTCTCACGAGCGTTGAGAAAGTCAATTACTTCCGAATATAATGTGAAATTCCAAATGAAAATGAAAGTTAATCCAAAATGACAATCTTTTTTTTAATTTTACATTTTACTAGCATTGTGATATAAAATTTATTAAACACTAAGCAAAGAAATGAATGTCAACTTAAAAGAAATCATTTAGAATATATGAAACAAATGCCGTTTTATAAAGTTGTCATATATTTATTGCTTGTTCAACTGTAATGTTTTAGCTACAGGTTTCTTTAGAGGCACATAAAAGTTTCTTACAATAATATGTATTTTTTTTTAGTTTTACGCTGTATCCCGCATAAATCAAGGTAGGCAGAGGAAACCTAGTGTTAAGACACTCCGTTCCCCACTTTCTGCTAAATTCCCCAATTTTTCGAGAATGTGCGGAACCCAACGCTGAGCTTTTACCTAAGCGCCAAAGCGAAAAGATTAAAATATTTATGTATAATAATTCATTCCCCCAAGTGGGGATCGAACCCTCAACTGTCGCGATACAGTTACACCCTTGTGCCCCTGTCCCACGACGGCCGCAAACATTACGAGTACTTTCATGAATATGTATGTGTCACAGAACTCACTTATTTTTACTATTGTATAAATCGAGGCCAGTCGTGGCACAGGAGCACATGCGAAATACCGTAAAAGCGACAAATCGTGGGTTCAATTCTCACTCGGTGAAAAGAAATATTTAATATTTTAATTTCTTCGCTCTGGTCGAAGCAAAAGCGCGGCATTCAGTTTCACCATTCAACACAAATTGCTTCCATAATTAACTGGAAAGTGGAGAGCGTAGTGTCTTAACATTAGGCTTCCGCGTTTCATCGTGAAGCTGAAAAAAAATTGAGTATAAGCTTTTATAAAAAGCTTTAAATATAGTACTACTCTCTCAAGTGTAAAATATCACAAATCAAAACCTAGATATGGATTTTTTAATCTGACGTAAAGATTAATTTTCAATACGAAAATAGAAAGCCAGATTGTTTACTTAGCAAAGAGCGTGAGAAAAGTCTATCATTATGATACAGACAGGTACTTAGTAAAGAGAAAAAAAGTAAGCCGCAGATGTACAGTTAAAAATTATTGTGCCGTGGAAATTACCAATTTAATGCAAAATTAAATGCCTATAAGACACTGCGGGAGGTTGATTCTGTTTGGTATAAATTAATTAAGTCGATTTAACCAAACTTACGGTTAATAGATGACAACGAAATTGAAATATTTACTTCAGCTATCGGCTTTTATTGATATCTCACAACATTCAAATACGATTATATAAATCATCAGCTTCACGCTGTATCCCGCACACAGCAGGGTAGGCAAAGGGAACCTAGTGTTAAGACACTCCGTTCCCCACTTTCTGCCGAATTCTAGAGGAATTGCGTGTTGAGTGGCAGAACTCAACGCCGCGCTTAGCCTCGACACCAGAGCGAAGAAATGGAAATATAAATTTTAAGTATATATTTCATCTCTTCGAATGGGGATCTAACCCACAACCAGTCGGTTTTACAGTCACACTTCGGGCCGCTGCGCCACGACTGGCCTCAAAATTATATAAAAATAATATAATTTACATAAATATATATAAACTTAATAAAAATAAAATATAATAACAATTAAAATAATTAAATATTAGATAGAATAATAAACTCAGTTAAACTATTTATTTGCTTAACGTAATGAACTCGATAAGTAAATCTCGTGATACAATAGTTCAATTTACAGATCCTTTAGAGAATTGTGGTAACAAAAAGCAAATAAGATTCTATACAAAGCTTAGTGAAAGTTCCATTAGTGTTATCATTGATTGACAAAATCATGGTTCTTATTTTAGTTATCTTCTATTAGTTCCAATCTTATAAATTATATTTTTTTATTCGCTCTAAAATACAAATCAGATCCTCAAACAGTTTCAGTAAAACTTATTTTAATATAGTAAGGATATGGCGTAATTTGAGCTATTATAATATTATTATTATTATTCGTTTCTCTTTGATCATGGATCTCGGTCTTAAAGGAGCCTAGTATCTTGGAAGGCTTGCGTGGGGACATGTCATCAGCCGAATCTATCTTTGAGTTGGAGGTTGCTCTGAATTACTAAGATATGGTCACCAGATAATGCATATGGAAAATATAGAAAAATAAACTGCAATTTAGTTTGCAAGGATTAGCTACTAAACTAGACAATTGAATGAGACTAACGTCTTTTTATAGTCTCAAATTGAATATTTAACGGACGGTAACTCGCCTCCCACTAGATAGATAGCTATCTTGGTCAGCAAATAGATAGCTTAGTCAGCTAAGGGTATAAAGAGGTGTGCACTGGTTTCATTATCAAGGTATCAGGTATCAAGAGGAGCTCGTGAGCAGGTTTCCCGGCTATTAAGCACATTAAGCATGTCCATCTTATTGCGCATATAGCTCTTGCGCCTTACTCTGCCCACCAATAACGCAAGCCTAAGGCAGATTAAGAGATAGGTTACGACTGTATTGTCTCATTGTTGGGCAAATGCCTTTCTCTATTTTTTGCACTCTGGCCTATTTCGTGCTATTGTGCACCATGTAGAAATGTGGTGTTCCAGGATACTTGTCTCAACATCTTGCTGATACTCTTTTTAGAGATTGTGAAGTCCAATCGGTATATGTTTCCACACAAGACTCTTTAGACTCTGCATGCGGCAGACGTGTCCGACCCAGAATAAAATATAGAGCGCAGTTCAGTGTTAATACTACGAGCTAGAAGTTTCTTTTTAGAGTATTAAGAAGATCTACAAAACTAAATAGACAAATTATAAACTGTGAAATGCGTCAATGGTGCATACCCTTTATTTCATAAGTATTCATAATGAAGTTACAGTAGTGCCTGTGGGCACAATTCACATTTGAGGGAATGAATTAATCCCATTTCTTAACTCTGGTCAAATAACAAAGTGCGACGTTAAGTTCCGCCATGTGTTAAGTTCCACAATGCCTGTGTATCGGGAACGGAATATCTTAACACTATTTTCCCCTACCTATCCTGTTGTATTCGAGCAAACAGTATTAGTTTACATAATATTTTTATATATGTAAATACATAATTATATCGTTTTATATATATAAGTTAGTACCTAGTTCAAGATGTGTTTTACTGTACTCACAACTTTTTTTATGTTCGAATTCCACTAAACGACATATTTCTAATTATATAAATTGTAGATATTAATTACATACTATCATAACTGAAAATGACATAAGGCGTTCGTCAATATCGCGTTGTATAGAGAACATACGAAAGAGATTACACAGTGAAAAACAGATAATTACTCCTGTCCAAATAAAAATTGTGATGAACTGGATTTTAACACCTGACAAAAAATAATAAATTGGAGAGCGAAATAATATATTACTAGAATGCCTCGGTTTATACAAATTAAAAAAAATACGATTACCTTACTTAAAAAATGCATATAAATTAAATACATCAGCTTCATGGTGTATCCCGCACACAGCAGGGTAGGCAGAGGGAACCTAGTGTTAAGACACTCCGTTCCCCACTTTCTCCCGTATTCTGGAGGCGTATTGAGTGGCAGAACTCAACGCCGCGCTTTGCCTCGACACTAGAGCGAAAAAATGAAAATATAAATTTAAGTAAATATTTATCTCCTCGAGTGGGGATCGAACCCACAACCAGTCTGATTTACAATCACACTTTGTGCCCCTGCGCCACGACTGACCTGGCATATAAATTAAACAAGCACATTAATTATTATATACATGTATCTAATTCCTTACATAAATTCAACACCAGAAAAGAATTATATTAAATATTTAATAATTATTTATATAACTACGAAATATATAGCTATTTGTAGATTAAGGAGATAAGCGCGTATTAAGCAAGTTAAAAAGAGACGTATATATGTTTGACGGTACCTCTCGCGATGAATGGGCAGAACTAATCCCCTCTATTGCGCTCGCGTCTGTTTTGGTAAAACGCTGGGGTGACAAAAATTTTTACTTTGCCAGTTTATATAAATATAGGACACCCTACAATGGTTACGATTATATGGTATTTCATAATTATTAAAATATTTAAATGATATATGTCATTTGCTTTTTATACATTTTGTGAAATGACTGTGTCGTAAACAATTTCGAAGTAAAATATTAGTTACGTTGTAAATAAAAAATATGAAAACATATTGTTATTTTTTCTAAGTTATTATGTTAATTGATATTTCATAGTTTATCGAAACTAATATTACATAAATATTTTAAATCTGGCAGACTTGTATATATAAAAAAAACAATTCGATCGATTTTTCTCAATATCCCAAATCCTTCTAGACTTGGTTCTTCTACACGTCTCACACTTGCACAGGTGGGTGTGTTCCATGTGCACTCACCCACACACCGGCACTCCGACCTCACGCCAGAGGCTCCAGAGCCACGCACACAGCCGCGCCACATTCTATCCGTACAAACACAGTGGTACTCTCAGTTCTATACAACCTCCTCAACTGCACTCACGCGCAGAAAAAAAGATAACGCGATCTATCGATCTTTTTTCTAGTATTGAGACACCGCCGTCTAATAGACACCTCGGCTATAGTCGCCTAAAACTGACCTTTACTAACGAACGCGTCCACGGATCTCAGTTTAATCATAATATTTACTACGTAATTAATTTAAACATGTCGTTTTAATTATGTAAATAAGTTTTTGAAGACTAGTTTAAAATATGAGGTCGATTATTTTAATTTAATACAAATAAATGTGACAAGGGTGTCGAAGTTTTTGAGATAAGTTTTTTATGTGATGTTCTCGGGTTGGACAAGTGGAACTGACAGAGTGGCAACGTGATACTCGATGAAACCACATTGACTCTCATACCATTATGGAACGCCACCAAAATGGTATGGATGTGTGGGTAGGTAAGGGTATAAACGTAATTAATTTGATACTATACAAATTTAGGTAGAGTTTAAGTTATTTCTTAATATAATTAGTTTTATATTTTTAATTATAATTATTTAATATATAATCATTTGTAAGAATTTGTCAATATATTATACTCTTAATTACGCTTCTGTAATATATAGAGATAGTACATAGATTTCTGTAACCTATACTAAAATTATAGATTAACCTATAAAAATAAGATTAAAATAATCAAATTGAACAGATAAAGTAACTAAATCAATATAAAATAGAGAATAAATACAATTATAAGATCATTTATTAAATTGCTCAAAAGTCGAAGTCATTTATCATAACTTTAAAACGACCTCTACAATGCCATAACAATCTATATTTAATATACCTACTACAATAATAAATTATTTTTGTCTGCCACAAAGAAGAAACCACAATTTTGGAAAACTAAGTAAAGTCTTTACTTTAACTGTAGAATGCATAGTTTGTTCCTCTCAGTTTACTTGTAATCTATCTTCGCCGTCACCATTAATTAAAATTCTGAATATAATATAATATAGTATAGTATACGCTGAATGAAAGACTATTACCTTTTAGATATTTTCTCTATGAAAGATTTGAATTTGACATTAGGCCTCACAGCAGTTTGTATGAATATGTCATATTTCCGTTGCAACGGTATTTTCTCTTGTTTTAGTTACTTATATTATATACCTACTATTGCTTAAACTTTCAAATAAAGCAACGTAATAATCGTATAAATAAACATCTATAATATTTACTTATTTAGAAATTCTCTTGAATAGTAGAGAACGTGTGGCTTAGTAGTCAAAGCGCCTGGTCGTTTTCCAGGAGGCGCGGGTTCGAGTCCTGCTACGTTCAAATTTTTATACGTATTCTAAATAAGTATTTTTCTTTCCTAAGTGTGGAATAACACTTTAAAAATGTTAAAAATATCTATATTATTTGCATTTTATTGTTGTGATCCTAACCGATACTTATATTACAGGACAAGGTCGAGTCAACCAGCTAGGAGGGCTGTTCATCAACGGTCGTCCTCTCCCGAACCACATCAGGCTGAAGATAGTGGAGATGGCAGCGGCGGGCGTGCGGCCTTGCGTCATCTCGCGTCAACTGCGCGTCTCGCACGGCTGCGTCTCAAAAATCCTCAATAGATATCAGGTTAGAAAACCAGATCTTTATAAACATTATAAGAGATTGTGTACACACAAATCGTTTCACGGAGTCCAAATGATTCGGCCATTGTGAATTAAATGATGTTTGTCTTGCAAAATAGATAAAATTGTAAGAAAAAAAACGACAAAATAGTTTTAAATGGCCAACCAATTGCAAATTAAAAAGTATTGCCTTTTAAAAGTTATTTATTAGTAATGGATTTTATTTGCACCTAAAAAGTCATTTGAATAAAAATAACTAAGCAATATTGTCAACTATTAATTGTGTTCTTATTATTATTAATTTATATTGTTAAATTTCCGCTTTATTTGAGTAATAATATAATAATAGAATAAAATGACATATGGTATGTATGTTTATAATATACATATCTAAATTCTTTAGTAAAAATCTTACAGCCGCAGTAAAACAAATTTAACAAAATAAAAAGTCCTAGTCCTAAATAGTACGTTTTATACAGTCAAGGTAATATAATAAACCAATTATTCCCCCAAGGTTCTTTTATATAAATTTAATTAGATATTAAAGTGTAAAAAAATATTTAATTTTTATAATTAATAAGCTTTTAAATATTTTCTCTCAATCATTTATTTTTTTGTATACGTAATGATCATTATTATAAGAACATACAGATTTATTTTAAAAATAATGATGATTATTGCGGCGTTGAGTTCTGCCACTCATTACGCAATGCCTCCAGAATTCGGCAGAAAGTGGGGAACAGAGTGTCTTAACTCTAGGTTCCCTCTGTCTACCCTGTTGTATGCGGGATACAGCTTGAAGCGTAATATATAAATTATTTCAGGATATAATATTTTCTTACATACAATTTTTCCTATAAGAAACTTATCAACATTTATATATTTAGTATTGTCATTTCCTTTATTTGTATGTAGTAAACAAGCTTTATTTATACACCTACTCCACACACCCCCTAAAAGCGAACAATCGCTATTGACTCCTGCGCAGTGAAGCCTGAAGGTCTATTTTCACCAACACTATAATAGCAATTGTCTTATCCAGGAAGTCTATTTCACGCACCAGGAGGTTATTTTTAAATTGATAGTACCTATATGTTTGTTATATGTAGAGGCCAGTCGTGGCGCAGGGACGAGTGTGACTGTAAAATCGACTGGTTGTGGGTTCGATCCCCACTAGAGGAAATGAAATATTTATCTTACATTTATATTTTCATTTCTGCGGAACTCAACACGCTATGCCTGCAGAACTTGGCGGAAAGTGCGGAACGAAGTGTCTAAATGCTAGGTTCCCTCTGCCTACTTTGCTGTGTGGGGATACAGCGTAAAGCTGATTTAATTTATATGTTATATAAAAAAATAATATTTGAACATTTGTATTAAGTTGAAACCAGTTGAAGATAAAAAAAAATCTATATAAAAAATAATAATAATATATTAACACCGATAAATGCATACTTTGCTTGCTTTAATGCATATTAGATTGTTTTATACCAAACTTAAAAGTACATATTTACAAAATTATAATTCTGTATTAAAGGGTATATACGTACATTACGCCACGTACAGAAAAAAGACACATATCAAAATTTTATTTTTATTAATAATAAGCTTATCTTACCAACAACAATAGTGACATAAAAGTATATGCTACTTTTATTTTTAAACATATTTTATTAAAAATAACCTTTATAATATTATAAAAATAAAATAAAATCAGTCAAGATCACACATAACGTTTAAGCAACGTTAAAGCAATATTAGAAATTTTAATTGATATGGTAATAATATTGTTATTAAATAGGTTCTCTTAGCGTATCTCACAAAAAAATATAATGAAAAATGCATGCTAAATTATAAAAACATAAAATCTGCTGGCACAGGAAACAGGGTCGATAAGGCCAGGCGTGATCGGCGGCTCAAAGCCAAGAGTTGCTACTCCAGAAGTTGAAGCTAGAATAGAAGATCTGAAGAGGCAAAATCCAGGCATATTCTCGTGGGAAATACGAGAAAAACTTATCAAAGTAATTAGGCCATATATTTTATTATATAATTTATAAAGACTTTAAGCCAACTTTAAACGAAACTAGTTAATAAAATGTAGAGTCTTCTCGTGAAATAATAATTTTAAAGTATGTTTTATATATAGGCCAATAATGGCGCAGGGTTTCAATAGGGTGGCTGTAAACGCAACAGTTGTGGGTTCGATTTCCACTCAAGGAAACGAAGTATTTAATATTTTCATTTCGTTGTTATTAACGAGGCAGAAGCGTTGAGTTCCACGCTCAACACGCAATGTCTCCAGAATTTTGTGGAAAGTTAGAAACGGAATTGTCTTAATAAGGACTAGGTTCCGAGGGTTTACCCTGCTATTTGAAGCAGTAAATTAAAATATTAAATATTTATTGTCTTCAAATGGAAATCGAACCCACAACCGTTGCGTTTACGGTCACACTCTTGTGCCACCGAGCCCATGGCCTCAAAGAATTACCAAATAACAAAAAATTATCATCGAATCTTTAAAAAACATAATATCTAACTTAGAAGCACTAATAAATTACTGAAACATCATTTTCAGGAAGGTATTTCGGACCCACCTAGCATATCCTCTATCTCACGTCTACTGCGAGGCGGTGCTAGAGACCCAGATGGGAAAAAAGACTACAGTATAGATGGCATACTTGGAGGTTAGTAACAATATCATTTACAGGATATTTAAAATTTCGAACGCCATAAACCATTTTAGACTTTAGAGATGTCCGATTAGATACGGGAGGTAAAATTTGAAATACTTATTTAGATTTTTTTCTAAATAATACATTTTCTACATATTTTTTTTTCCAAAGTGTAGAATGACACTTTAAAAAAATGTGAAAATATACTTTTTTATTTTATTTAGATATCCTCTGTGATAAAGCTCGGATAGGTTAAGTTACGCTGGCTTACGATAAAATATAATATTAAATTGCCTTCCCCACATTGTGTCATATAAAGATGTATCTTTATATTCGCTACCTGGCCCAAAAACAAAACAAATATAAAGATAAAAATTGTTCATCGTATTATTATAGGTGTATTAAGTAAAAAAATATACAGAATTATAAAATATTTACACAAATGTTGAAAACCTAAATAAATTTTGTTATAACGTAAAAAAAGTTATTTATTCATACCGAACTATACAAAAAAATATAAATAAAAATCAAATCGAGGCCAGTCGTAGCGCAGGGGCGCAAGCAAGTGACTGTTTAACGTGACAGGTTGTAGGTTCGATTCCCATTCGAGGAAATGAAATATTGTATATTTTAATTTCTCAAGGAAGCGGAGTGTTTTAACACTAGAGTCCATCTGCCTCCCCTTCTCCATGCGGGATACAACGCGAATCTTAACTTAACTTCCCGCTTTATCCCTAGCGGGGTAGTCAGAGAGAACGGAGAGCCAAACGCTACGGTCTCTACATACCTCTTTCACCTCGTCCACTATCATCAACAGGGCATGTATGAAGAGTTCATACATGCCCTCCGTGGCGCCCTCCTGCTTTTCTACGTGACCTTCCTCCAGTATCTCCGAAATGTATACTTTGCTGGAGATATTAGATTCTATTTTACCTAACTTAAACTGATAAAAAAACATACATTAAGCTCCAAAAATCCATTAACACAAAAACGAAACCAGATTTCTATATCAAGGGTCAAAAAATATTGCACAATGACTTCCCATTCGGTCGGCGCTTTTGCAAAGGACGCGCGCAACCTGTCAAAGCTTTCTCACGTTCAAAAAATCAATTTCCGCACACAAATCTTACATAGTCATTGTAGTGTGATATATTGGAGTTTGATGTCCAAGCTTGGTGTTTGCCGAACTCTCGGCGAACCAAAGGCACCGACAAAGGTGTCTGAACTCCCGCGGTGCCTCGATAGTGCTGAAAATACCCACAATATATATAACATGTTTTGGTTGTAGTGTCATTGTTGCATTATTGTCCACTTTGCTAATTGTACCTTTACTAAATTTCCGTCAATACACAGACAGGTACGCCGGCCTAATTTATTTTGTTGTCGTTTAGAACGATTGTAATGTTTGACAAAATTTTTGGCCGTTTAACTCGTTTCTTCTTTTCGTATGTAACATTTTGAACAATCACAACATTTGAACAATAAAATTTTGTACAATAAAATTTTATTTTTTAAATTCGTACTTTGCATCAGATTTTCTAATTAATTTTGGAATATTTTGAAATTTAAAAAAATATAATAATAAGAAACAAAGATGCAAGTCGTGGCAAACGCGACAGTTTGTGGATCACTTGATCCTCGCCTCGATAGCAGCCTTCATAACTCGGCGGAAAGTGGGCAACGGAAGTGTCTTGTTAGGAACGGAGTGTCACAAGGTTTCCAGATTCCCTTTGCGTACCCTACTAGGTGCGGGATACAGTGTGAAACAAAAAAATAAATAAGGATTTTTTAATATTTTAAGTTTTTTATATAGCTTCACGCTATCTTACAGCTGTATATGTATAATAAGTAGGCATAAAACCATATAACGAAAAAATCTGATTCTCCTTAACAAGGTTCTGTTTTCTGACAAATAAAATATACAAATGAATGTCATAACTCTTTATGCCGTTTTCAAAAATATATATTATTTAATACTATGTACAAAGTATATTTTACGTTAATGATAATACATATAAATCGCATATGGTAGAGTACATGGTAAAATTATTTCCAATAATAAATATATAATTGAGACCAGCCAAAGTGGGACTATGAACGCGACAAATTGTGGGTTCGATTTGCACTCTAGGAAATGAAATATTTTCATTTTCTTCGAAGTAAAGCGTAGCGCTAAATTCCGCCACTCAACACGTAACTCTGAGAAACTGAGTATCTTAACACTAGGTTCCTCTACCTACCCCGCTGTGTGCGGGATACAGCGTGATTTTAAAATATATAAATATTAATAAATATAATTGTATCCATATAAACGGTACTATTTATAACTATTCACAGTATATAATCTAGTAAATAAATGTAAATAACATTTATCACAACACTTTCACAATATGAAGGAACAATACAAAAGTTCATAGATAGAATCTAGCATTTTTATAATAACTTCGGTCATTACAATCAACGGATGTCACGGCGGTGATGATGTATGAATCTCAGACGCACCTAGTATAGGGCATGTTATATTTAGATTACATACCCGTTGCCACACATCGTGATAACTATTAACGTAATTTGTGGGTACATTAAATAAGGTGCTCCTTTTTGAGGCCGTCGTGGCGTAGGGGCACAAGTGTGTGACTGTAACGCGACGGTTGTGAGTTCGATCCCCAATCGAGGAATTGA
The DNA here is from genome assembly GCA_013421005.1 of Heliconius erato x Heliconius himera. Classification (NCBI taxonomy): domain Eukaryota; kingdom Metazoa; phylum Arthropoda; class Insecta; order Lepidoptera; family Nymphalidae; genus Heliconius; species Heliconius erato x Heliconius himera. The sequence continues at coordinate 35,827 of JAATLQ010009878.1, forward strand.
AATATTTATTCAAATTTATATTTTTATTTCATCGTTCTTTTGAGTTTCGCTACTCAACCCTCGCAAAGCCTCCAGAATTCAGAGGAAAGTGGAGAGTGGAGTGTTTTAACACTAGGTTCCCTCTGGCTACCCTGCTGGGTTCAGGATACAGCGTGAAACTAATTTAATTTAATTTTGATTAAATTAAAAATATCTATATTGAGGCCGGTCGTGGCGCAGCGGCACGAGGTGTGACTGCAAAACCGACTGGTTGTGGGTTCGATCCCCATTCGAGGAGATGAAATATTTACTTAATATATTTCCATTTCTTCGCTCTGGTGTCAAAGTTAAGCGCGACGTTGAGTTCTGCCACTCAACACGCAATGCCTCCAGAATTCGGCAGAAAGTGGGGAACGGAATGTCTTAACACTAGGTTCCCTCTGCCTACCCTGCTGTGTGCGGGATACAACGTGAAGCTATTTTTTTTATTTTTATTTAAAAATATCTATATTGATACGGTGTTGTTAGAGTAATATCCACCATATGGCTTCGACTTTTTTCATGCTTAAATGATTAGGTATAAATTTTCCTAATTTAAGTTGATTATTACTATCGATGTGACTAACGCATGTTTATAAGTAAATGTGTATATTTTTAAAATAAAATTTCTTTTTTTTTTCTTGATAAAAGGAAAATGTTACGTTTTTTTCAATAAACTTATACAGTTGACTAAAATATTTAAAAACTCCATAATATGTTTAATATTTACTATATAAGTTAAATAAAATATAAAATAATTAAATAAACTGTAAGTTATTTTTACATACTTTAAACAAATAAGAATGTAGGCCATATGGTCTTAGTTTCAGTGTGAAATAATTTCACATTAAATTCCTGAGGTACGTTTATGCTAAGCTAGACTTCCCCAGCGTCCTAGTATGCGCCAACTATGCGGTCGTTTGTTGTACGATGCAATGCTAAATAATTTATTTTATATACTTCTAAGGCCAGTCGTGGCGCAGTGGCACAAAGTGTGATTGTAAAACCGACGGGTTGTGGGTTCGATCCCCACTCGAGGAGATGAAATTATGATAAATGACCACAAAAATGTAGAGACTTTAAATATAAGTACTTCAAATTATTCATTATAATTAGATTAAAAACATATCTAATCGTTTTCATTTAAATATAAATATTTAAACTTTACTTCTTAACAAAATAAAAGGTGAATTTGATATATCGTAATTAATATAACGCGTCAAGAGTATAAGAAATGGCAAATAAAGCACGCCCACAACTCACGAGACGCGCTAATCCGGCGTACAACCATCTGTTAACTTCAGAACAAACCGGTGAAACAAAGGCGGTCTTCGCTTTAATGAACCCAGATTATGGAGGTGCTAAACCGCCGTCGCAGCTCTTTCAACTTCCAAATTATGACTTTTGAACATGCCGTCTTCAAGGGGTCACATTTCGGCAATCGCCAAACTGCATCCCGTTCTAACCTATAAGGTTCTTGGGAACCCTTCCCATTCTCCCAATTTTTATGCCTTTCTTTATTCGAGTGAACTTTATCACCACGTGTTAGGGATTTAAAATTTTTATGTTCCCAACACAAATGTCTAGATCACTTAGCCGAATATATTATGTTCAAAAGAACAAAAAAAGGCTAAAATATTATGTCTCGGCACCTCGAGGCAATTTGAATTATGTAAATCATTTTATGATTATAGACTTTTTATTTTATATTGTGATTATGATGTGAAGAGTGTTGTTTAGCGTATTATAAGTATAAATATTAAATAAATACATTTATATAATAATTAAAAAATATATATATCTGTCCTTATTTGAAATAAATACCTAATAACCCAAAACTAGTAAGCTAACCTAAATATATTTAATTACAAATTTTATATTATCAAAAGCATTTCTCTTCTGTAAGCCCACAAAAATGACGTCAAAATGATCGTGAGCACAATAAAACCGCGTCGTCGTTTTATGTGTCATAAATCCAGATCGCGACACCAAAATATTGAATAGTGCCAAAATGTCACCCGAAAGGCAAAGACGCCGACAAAGGAGCCGCCGCGCTGGGTGTTCTTATTCGTCCACACAGAGCCTCTATTTTTTCATTTCATTCAATTTTGACTTCTTTCAAAAAGCTATTAATATAAGACGCATTTTTTGAAATCGGTTTTAAGGGCAAAGCCGTGTATTGTGTGGCAAAGGCAGTTTTTTAATCGGTTTCCGTAGGATACCGCTACCGATTAATAAACGAGACGGCCCGACATACGACCCTGGTTTTTGATTTGGGCGAATTAAAACCTGATGTAGGTTTTCATAAAAAAACTGCTAATAAATAACGTGTGCCTGAAAAAACAGATGAAGACAAATTGCTTTTATGCGTTGTCAAATAAATTATAACAAGGCATTAAGGCGGCTTTCTGTTAATAGTTCTACATTACCTTGATTGCTACTTATATAAATGTACACTGGCATCTTTATAGCTAAACCTACATTTATATCGCAAAAAGCACAACTACAAATATGTTTTAAAATATGTCTTTCTTATTATTTTATGTTTTTCATAGACAGAGGGAGCCTACTATACGACACACTGCTCCCCACTTTTCCCTGAATTCTGGAGACGTTGCATGTTGATTGACGGAGCTCAACGCCGAGCATTGACCCGGCACCACAGCGATAAAATGAAAATATTCAATACACTTCAATATTTTATATCATCTATTAGGAATTTAACCTACAACCTGTCGACTCACACGCTTCTGCCTCTGCGCCACGACTGGCCTCTCTTTCTTTTTTTTCCTATGATTATTGTTTTATAATTACTTACAACGTAAAATATTACTATTTTACAGGCCGAGGGTCAGACTCCTCAGACATAGAATCCGAACCAGGTTTGACACTAAAGCGTAAGCAGCGTCGATCTCGCACCACTTTCACGGGAGAACAGCTCGATGCATTAGAAAGGGCATTTCACAGAACTCAATACCCTGACGTATATACTAGAGAAGAATTAGCATTACAGACTGGACTTACTGAAGCCAGAATACAGGTAACGAAATAATGTTCTTGAACAGAAGATTTCTTTGACTTTAAACTAAGAATACAATATATATGGTTTTTTTTTCAGCTTCACGTTTTATGTAGAAAGGTAGACCCCTTCTATATGCGGGATTTCTATATATCTCTAGAGGGAGCGTAGTGTTAAGACACTCCGTTTCCCACTTGCTGCCGAATTTTCGAGGCATTGGTAACAGAGTGAAGAAATGAAAATAATAATTAATTACCCACAGGAGTACGGATCGAACCCACAACTAGCGCGTTACAAGCACACGCTTGTATATTGTTGCGCCACGGCGGCCTTAATAGTACATAAATATTTATTATTAATTTACAGTACACAATAACCATATATAAAATTAACTAGTTTACAAAAAAATATTAATATTGTGGGATAGGTGTAAAAAAAATATATATTTTACTAACCGTCCCAAATTTTGTTTGCGGGAACTATATAACGTAAAATCCCTTTACTCTAAGTTCCCGTAGGGATTTTATAGGGAAATTCTTAGTTAGAGTCTTATATTTTTTTTAACTCAGTTCTACTGTGTATAAAAGTAGTATAGTGACACAAAAATGCAGTACTTAATTACATTACATCGCCAGAATGCTTCCAAGAAGCAAGAGTTATTTTGCATTACATTAAAATTATTATAAAAAATATTTTGGATATTTTAATATATGTATATATATAAGTTTATATTAACTATCTGTTTAAATTCAAATTTAAAAAAATATTCAATAAATAATTTTAAATGTTTCAGGTTTGGTTTTCTAATAGACGAGCTCGGTTGCGAAAAAACACGGGTTCAAATTCAACTCCACTTGCAAGTTACTCAACACTACCAATGCCGCAAATACCATGTCCTTATCCTCCTGGAGACATTCCTTCACTAACTCAGCATCATCCACAGCATCCGGATGCATGGCATCACCAAAAGTACGCAAATTATAATCAATTAATGGCACAGTCTCAACATTTAAATCAAGCATTCCAATCTGCTGCTTTTCCTAGTACATCGGGTGCTACATTCAGTCATTTGGTTTCTGGTGCTCCTTCTCACAATCAAATATTGGATACAAACACGCCTAGGAACGAATATCCACGATATCCAAATGACGTATATAATAAGTCCTATATGCCCAAGGACGCAGAAACAGAAGACAAAATAGTTAGTGATGAAGTGTTAGACCAGAGGGAAGACGTATACGTGAAAACAGCAAATGAATATAAAGATTTATCTACTAGTGATTACCCAAAAGTTCCTCCCGACTATTCAAAACTTCCTTTAGATCCTACGTCCTCTAATTGGAGTCCATCAAATAATTCAATTAATATGAGCCTAGCTGGGCTATCGAGTGACTATAAGTATATGAGTGATCCTTATTCTTTTCCCAATATAAGCGCTGATCCTCTAAATCAGCACAGCTACACTAATCCCGGGAACCCGACCAATAAATACTGGATTTGACAAAAAAATCTATTGAAACAATACAAGTTATCAGTACCTTCTTCAAAATTGTGTTCTTTTGTAAGGCTTAAAGCTATATTTCTGTGTAAATAAATATACATGTAGCTAATTTTATTTAAATTATATTTAATAATATTAATTATTACTAATAATTTTATAGTCATAAGAATATTTCATTGCACAATAATTGTGTTATATGATGCATTGGCATCGATTGTGAAAATTACCTCTAAATGCATTCCATTTATAGATACCTATTTTAATACCAAAATTGTAAAGTAAGTTATTAAGCAAGCAATATAATGTAGTAATAATATTGTTGGTAGTTTTATTTTCTCCAATATATTTGTCTTTGACATGTCCATCAAACGATCTAAAACAAATATTAATCAATCAATGTCTATTTAAGTACTTAACTTTTTTTAAAAAATAATACAATTTCTTCCTTCTATTATATAAAAATAACTTGCGTCATCTCGGTAGATTTTTGTAAAATATACGATATAACTATTACATACATTAATATTATTCAGCTAACGCCTGGCGATATTCCCGAGCCTTACCATGCACGACGTGACGTCTTACTCACACCCACTCACTCTCCCGTAGTTTAAAACTATGATGGACTCTAAAATATCAATTTTATTGATACGCTATAAAAGCCAAATTTGATCTATATTTACGCATTTAACACATTTAATATGGAAATATATTGTATTGCTTAAAATTATTACGAAAATATCTCTTACTTTTTACTTCTCTGCAGTTCTCATGTTTTTTCAACATTTTGTCTTTCTCGATAAATAAGCTATATTTTTTTTTTCAAATCAAAGCAATAGCTCCCGATATATGAATAGGGTGTTCAACAAATCAAAACAATAATAGATTCATGGAGTGATGTTATGTTTTGTTCTTTGAAAGTCGGGTGCGACGCCCCAAATTTTTTTTTATAATTATTTGTTACAATTTACTTTACTCAAAAGTATAAAATACATATTATATCAGTTAGTTGAGGCTGTCGTGGCGCAGGGGCACAAGACTGTAACTTGTGACTGTAACGCGATGGTTGTGAGTTCGACCCCACTCGGGGGAATAAATTATTATTTATTAATATTTTCATTTCTTCGAAGTCTTGTTCTAAAGCAAAAGCCGGTGTTGAGTTCCGCTACTCAACACGCAATGCTTTGAAAATTTCGACGGAAAGTGAACAACGGAGTGTGAGTGTGAGTCTTAACACTACGCTCCCTCTTAGGCAGAGATACAGTGTAAAGCTGATAAAAAAGTTATCAATACGCAAATAATCAAAAGTACAACAATTTTATAAATGCTCTTTAATTATATATGTACTATAAACTATAACAACACAAATCATAAATTTCATAATCATTTTTGAACATTAAAATTATTTGTCCTAAACGTAAACAAGTTTAATAATTTACTTTGTTATTACTATATATATATTTTATACTTGGGGTAAAATTTCAACAACTGAGGCACCCAGTTCAGCGGGTAGAGTAACTCCATCGACTTGTGCCAAGGTTGAAGGATCTGCTGGAATTGCGGTGCTTAATAATTGAGAATTATCAGTCTGAACAGAAGATATTTCGTTTAACGAGGATTCGGTGACAAGATCACTGGATGCTGTATTAACATTAGTTACTGCTTCACTTAAAGTACTTAGAGTACCTAAATCTATAACAGTACTTTCACTTAAGACAGGTTCAGTGGAAGCTTCAATTCCAACATTTGTAGCTGATTCATTAGCTACTGTTTGTACTGAACTTAAGTTATTTGACTCTGTCGTCATTACGTTTTCATTTCCAGTTGTTGCACTTGAGTTATCAGCAACTGTTACAATTTCACTAATATTGGTGTTACTACTGGTGGAAGTTATGCTAAAATCGGCACTTGTTGTAACGACAGTTGAAATTTCTGGACCTAACGCGATAGTAGTACTTTCAGCAATTACTACAGGGCTGCTTGAAGCAATAGCGTTACTATTGCTTTCATTAGTTTTTAATAAAATCTTGTTATCTATAGATGAAACTGTAGTAACACCGTCAGTGATGTTGATGATGTTAGAATCATTACTTGTGTTGAGAGACAAATTGCCAGACTGTGACTGTTCATTTACAAGAGTATTATTTTCAATCTTATTATTAGATGAAACGTTTACACTTGGAGTAACAGCTGGAGAAACTTGTGAAATTTTTGAAGAGTCTGTCACAAAGTCATTATTGACGACTTGAACTGTTTTGTTATTGAGAGAATTCGATATATCACTATTATCGGGTGAGCTTGTCACAATTTCTATTACATTGACTGTAGTACCGATATTAACGTCATTATTTTGAGATGATATTGAGCTTACTACATCATAAGTGGATTCTACAATGCTAGGAGTACTCGTGCTAATATCAATTTCTAGTAAAGCGGTACTAGATATATTTACAGTGCCATTGTTTAGAGAAGATTCAATATTAATATTTGATCCTAAAATATTACTTTCATTTTCGTTATTCACGATAATATCATTAATTGCGTTCTCCAATTTTGATGACACTGAACTGATGTTTTGAGATACAGCATTGAGAACATTGGAAGCTTGTACATTACTGTTATTGCTATCCACGTTTATTGTGTTATCGCTAGACGCTATTTTACTGGCAGTGCTATTATTATATGTGACACCTAGGACGTCTACAGAAGGCAACGAGGCAGGTTTTTCTGCTGGTATCACGTTTGATTCTTTATTAATGTCATTGTTTGTTTTAACATTAGTGGAGCTAATGACTTTGTTATTAAGTGAAGAATCAGATACATTAGAAGTAGAGCTTACTACAGATTCACCAGTAGTTTTGGAGGTAATATTCGAGTCAATACCTTGATTAGCAATACTTTCCGATGTTTGAACATTGTTTGACGAAGACACATTAAGACCAGGTTGGACCGTATCAGGTACATTTCCAGGTAGACTTGCAAATTTGCTATCTTTATTAGCATCAACTGGTGCATTGGCTGATATTTCCTTATTAGATGGCTCAGCGCTAATGTTCTTGGTAACACTAATACCACTAACAACATCAGAAGCTGATGCGTGTACACTGTCTGATAGCACACTGCTAAAATTAGGCAGAATAATATCACTAGCAGATTGACTAATAATGTCACTGTCTCTATTAGCGTCATTAGATGAATTAACAGTAGAGATGTTACTGTCATTAATGCTAATAGTAGAGACATTTTCATTGTTAGATAGTTGTCCACTTGAGACAGAAGACTCAACAAGTATTGATGGTGCGGCCAAAGATTCATTAACGTTATCTACATTACTGAGTATAGTGTTGTCAATAGCACCAAGTACACTTGAAGCGTTGTCTATCCCCACATCAGCTCGTGCAACTGGCTTATTATTATTACCAATTAATTTAGCGTCACTTAATGCAAGACCCACATCACTTGAACCAGATTTTAGTGAACTATTGTTATCTGCCAAAGACCTAACTGGTGTATTATTGGTTTCATCTATAACAATTTCATTTCCTTGTCCAGAAATGACATTGTTCGGTGATATATCTGGTGCTCCCAAATTTTGAGGGGGCACAACATTAGTTTCAGCGGCAATGTTACTTTTAGAATCTGATGAATTATTATTTATGACTATGCTTGATCCAGACGGAGACAATTTAGAAGGTTGGCCAGATACTACATTTTTGTCAGCAGAAATTTCATTGATTCCTGATTTAATATTGACTTCACTTAATGCGGGATCCACATCACTTAAACCAGATTTTATTGAACTATTGTTATCTTCCAAAGACCTTACTGGTGTATTGTTGGTTTCATCTATAACAATTTCATTTCCTTGTCCAGAAATGACATTGTTCGGTGATATATCTGGTGCTCCCAAATTTTGAGGCGGCACAATATTAGTTTCAGCGGCAACGTTACTATTAGAATCTGATGAATTATTATTTACGACTATGCTTGATCCAGACGGAGACAATTTGGAAGGTTGGCCAGATACTACATTTTTATCGACAGAAATTTCATTGATTCCTGATTTAATATTGACTTCACTTAATGCAGGACCCACATCACTTGAACCAGATTTTAGTGAACTATTGTTATCTTCCAAAGACCTAGCTGGTGTATTGTTGGTTTCATCTATAACAATTTCAGTTCCTTGTCCAGAAATGACATTGTTCGGTGATATATCTGGTGCTCCCAAGTTTTGAGGGAGCACAATATTAGTTTCAGCGGCAACGTTACTATTAGAATCTGATGAATTATTATTTATGACTATGCTTGATCCAGACGGAGACAATTTGGAAGGTTGGCTAGATACTACATTTTTATTGGCAGAAATTTCATTGATTCCTGATTTTATATTGACTTCATTTCCTGAGAGAGATATTTCATTCTTTTTGCCTGGCACATTCTGTTCTAATGACGAATTTGAATTGGGATTCTGAGCTTTTGGTGCCCAATTGGGTAACACGTTTGATAAAAATTGTGAAATCGACTGTAGGAAGGTCTTTTTCTCTTCTAATTTTTGTTGTGTTATATTTGCCCAAGGAAGTGTAACATTATTTAAAGTGTTAGTTTTGTTGTTAAGTTTTTCTATATTAAGATCTAACTTGTTGCGTAATTTATTAATTGTTATTGAATTGATTTGACTAAGTAATTGATTTCTTATAGCTTCCTTGGAAGCAGTATCATTTTGTAGCCTCGTTTCGATTAGTTTTATTATGGCTTGTTGACGCTCACTTTGGGTACTATTTGAATTAAGGCCAAGTTCTTCTTTTAAATATCTATCGAGCGCTACCTTCTTTTCAGCATTTGTGCTTGCCAATGTAAGGCCATATTTAATATAAATATGATTTCTGAAAATGCTTCCTAATTCCACTGAATTTTCTTCTTCAGTCTCTAAGAAACTATCTTCGTTAGAATTTTGTAGTAAAGCCTCTTTTTCAAGTTTTTCTAACTCTTTGCGCTGTTTTTCTTGTCTTTTTTTCTCTTCTCTTTCAGCTTTTTCTAAAAACTTTTTATGTTTTTCTTCTTCTTTACGTTTTTCCTTTTCTAGTCTTTCAAGACGTTTACGTTCCTCTTTTTCTCGTTTTTCTTCTTGTTTACGTTGTTCTTTAGCTAATTTTTCCTCCAATTTTCTCCGTTGTTCCTCTTCTTTCCGTCTTTCTTTGCTGACGGCTTGTTCTTTAGAACTATCATCGTCATCATCGTCATCGTCATCTTCTTTATTATTAGAGTCGTTATTACGTTCGGCTGATGGACTAGATTCTTCAGAATTTGATCTTCTATTTCTTAGTAATACACTAGATTCATTTTCATATGGCAAATATTTCGCACTTACAATGCATAATCCAACCTGAAAAGTAACACATCAGAAATAATTAAACTAATAATAGTGTATAATGTAAAATATTCCGTTTATAAAAACATACAAATAACGATTTATTCAATGCGTTACAAGAGAATAATATTTCTACATAAAAAATAATTTATTCAGAATATCTGCATTGAAATATATAGAGGCCAGTCGTGTCGCACAACAATATGCTCCACGCGCGCGGCGCATACGTGTGCGACTGTAAACGAGACTGGTTTTATGTTTGATCCCCACTCGTGGCAATGAAATATTTACTTAAATTTATATTAATTTCATCGCTCTAGTGCAGAGGCAAAGCGCGGCGTTGAGTTCCGCCACTCAACACGCAATGCCTCCAGAATTCGGCGAAAAGTGGAGAACGGAGTGTCTTAACACTAAGTTCCCTCTGCCTACCCTGCTGTGTGCGGGATATAGCGTGAAGCTGATTTTTTTAAAATATTTTCTCAAGTATTTTCCGTACAACTGAATATTAATATTAAATCACAGCAAACAACAATATCAAAAACTGAAATAAGCATATTTCAAAATCGTTGAAAAATTAAAAATATCAAAATAATTTTAACGTTCATTCAATTAGTTAAAATATAATTCAATATACATTTGTTAAATTTTACAAAATATATACATGCACACTAACTTTTATGATCTTTACTAAATTGTAAGATAATTTAGGCTTTAACCGTTACCATTAATATAAATTTAAAAAACCAACTTTAAACAGTATTGTTATTAAGAAAAATATTTAGATATCACAACACTAAATAAAAAAAATCACTACTTACAATCAAAAGTAAAATCGTAATCCGCATTTTGGACAACAAATCGTATTTTTCATTTAATAAATTCGTTCGTCACTGAACCAACTACTCAGTTGAAGTCGTTCGTTACTATACCCGAGAAAATATTAAAGCTACATTTTTATACATGGCCCAACAATATGTTAGATAAGATAGATAATACCTTTAAAGATAAGTGGTTGAGACAAGAATAAACAAAATGTTTTCGCATAACTGACTCACAGCAAACACTCGTTAGCGTAGCATCTAATGAAAATAAGATACAAACAACCGGATGTAATAATGATACTACTAATACTGCAGAGGAAATGGAGATTTTAATGTAATTAATTAATTAATGATTATGAACCTATTGTTTATCTTAAACGTTAAATAGTAAACAGTGCTTAAACCTACTTTTATATATTAACTAGCTAACAATATACGTTAAAAAATTTATGTAATATCATTTTTAGATTTTATATGAGACTGTCATGGCCCGGTGGCACAATTGTGTGACTTTAAACACGACGGTTGTGGGTTTGATATAATGATATATATATTTTTTACTTATTAACTCTATGTATCAAGGTAAAAAGCGGCGTTGAGTTCCGCCACTCAACACGCAATACCTCGAGCATTCTTAAGAGGAATAGAGTGTCTTAACACTAGATTCCCGGGTTCCCTTTGCCTATGCTATTACAATAAAATTTGAGAAAATTAAGAAAAAAACATTTACATACCCCTATAGAAAACCATTCTAGGTGAACATTAATAGTCTCATCTCATTCACGTTAATATACAAATTTAATTAACACTAAGACTTTGGCGACAGCTGATCATATTTGTAATATGTGCTTTAGTAAAATTTTATATTTAGAAAAAAATTAGCAAGAAATAATAAATTGTTTGAGAGGCCATCATGGCACAGGTGCACAAGTGCACAACTGCAAACGCCCGTCGCGTTTGTGGGTTCGATTCCAACTTGGGAGAATAAATCAAATTCAAATCAAATCAGTTTCACACTATATCCCGCACACAGCAGGGTAGGCAGAGGGAACCTAATGTTAAGAAACACCGTTCCCCACTTTCCACCGGGTTCTGGAGGTATTGCATGTTGAAGGGCGAAACTCAAGCCTCGACCCTAGGGGCCGTTCAAGTATTACGTAAGCACTGTAGGGGGCGGGGAGGTCTTGGGTTTGCTTATTTTTGACGTTTTCAATGAAATATTTGTAAGAGGATTGCTTATTTTTGATGACATAGTGGAGGGGGGGGGGGGCGGCCCCCTAGAGCGAAGATAAGAAAATATAAATGTAAATAAATACTTCATTCCCTCAAGTGGGGATCGAACCCACAACCAGTCACACTTCGTACTCCTACGCCGAGACTGGCCTCAATGAAAGGAAATTAATTATTTAATATTATCATTTGCTCACTCTGGTATCAAACCAATACGCGGCGTTTATTTCCGCAACACGCAAATAATCGAGCCTCAAGAATTCAGCTGAAAGTGAGAGGCGGAAGTGTCTTAATATGGCACTAAGTAATTCAATTAATAGATTTCCATCTGCCTACCTAACATCTATCAACATATACCTAACATCGTCAGAATCTATTAAACAAAAATAATTCAGGCACCAACTTGTAAAAATAATTAAAAATATTACTGTAGATTACACATTAATTCCTTACTTTTTTATAGTTTACAAAAAATTGTGAATAACTAACAAATTTAAGGCATAATCCAAACATTTGTTAACTTAAAGACTATTTGAAATGACGTAAGAGTTAAGTCTACGATATTCGAATCGCAATTTTACAGATTACATTGTTTACATTCATTGTTTTTGAACTGCGGAAATGCTTTATTTTTTAAGTCCCACTACAAAAGTTAAACATGATAACATTTTCATAGATAACTCATATCTGTAAATTAGTGTTTTTGGGTTCCGTACCTCATTTTCACTTTATCCCTTATAGGATCACTTTGTTATCCGTCTCTTAAAAAATTAAATTAAATTAGCTTCACGCTATATCCCGCACACAGCAGGGTAGGCAGAGGGAACCTAGTGTTAAGACACTCCGTTCCCCACTTTCTGCCGAATTCTGGAGGCATTGCGTGTTGAGTGGCAGAACTCAACGCCGCGCTTAACCTCGACACCAGAGCGAAGAAATGGAAATATAAATTTAAGTAAATATTTCATCTCCTCGAGTGGGGATCGAACCCACAACCAGTCAGTTTT